>JAGVVM010021921.1:0-16821 GCA_019149425.1 Psidium friedrichsthalianum
CCACCCTTTCGATGTAAGTTAAATTGAGTTTGAGCTTCTGCAGGATTCCTGATCTTTCCATGATCCTAGAATAGGCGCCCTTCGGGTAAGTGAAATTTGGTTTGAGCTTCTGTACAGAAGTCCTGGTGTCCCAGAATCCCAGAATGGCACCCTTCGAGGTAGGAGTGGAAATTGGGTTATGAGCTTCTGCAAAGGTCCTGGTATTCTCAGATCCCAGAATCGCCACCCTTCAAGGTTTAAGTTAATTGGTTTGAACTTCTGTAGGATTCCTAGATCTTCACCAGATCCCAGATATGGCACTACCTTTAGAGGTAAGTGAAATTGGGTCTGACGCTTCTGTGCTGATATCCTGGTCTTCCCCAGGTCGCCAGAATGGTACCCTTCAAGGTATGTGAAATTGGGGTTTGAATTTCTACAAATTCTGGTCTTCCTAGATCCCAGAATGGTACCCTTTTAGGTATGTTAATATTAGGTTTGAGTTTCTGCGGATTCCCTGGGTCTTTTCAGGATCCCAAAATGGCATCCTTACAAGATAAGATAATTTGGGTTTGAGCTTTTCAGGATTCCTTTTTCTTCTCAGAGTCCCAGGATGGCTACCCTTTCGGGCGCAGCACAGAAGCTCTTCTTACAAGCACCAAGTTCTTTCTAGCAAGCACCCAAAGTCGCTTATCTACAGGCACACAAAAAGCCCTTTTTATTACAGCAGCTCATGTCCTTTCCACAGGCACTCAAAGTCTTTTCTATAGGCCACCCAAAGTCTTTCTACAGGCACCCAAAGTCCTTTCTACAGACACACAAAGGCCCTTGCTTACAGGGGCACGAAAGTCCTTTCTACATGCATCTAAAGTTCTTTCTACAGGTACACAAAAGTTCGCTTCTTACAGGAACCCAAAGTCCTTTCTACAGGTACACAAAAGCCTTCTTACAGGCACCAGTCCTTTCTACAGGCACCCAAAGTCCTTTCTATAGGCACACTAAAAACCCTTCTTACAGGCACCAAGTCCTTTCTACAGGCACCCAAAGTCCTTTTTACAGGTACACAAAAGGTCTCTTAGGCCCCAAGTCCTTTCTACAGGTACAAAGTCCTTCTTACAAGCATTTTCATGGGGTGACCTCATAACGGGTCAATTTCAATCATTTTAATAGTAAGTAGAATCATTTCATTAGGAACTACCAGGAGGACGGGTGACCTACCATACGGGCCAATTTTAATTAAATTTTAATCACTAGAATTCCTCTCGCTAGGAATCGACCACGGGTGACTTACCATACGGGTCAGATCTACCATGGGGTAATCTACCATACGGGTCAAATCTTAACCTCTCCGAAGTACCCTTAGAATGAATTTTTGGGTGCCCATTCAAAGAGCATTCATGTCAAGCAGCAGCCATACAACGGGCAGGTAAGTATCTTTCCCTCACTTCATAAGAGCCTCCTCAAGTTTAGCCTGGATCAGATTTTACACAAAGAAGGTATTAGAGATCAAATGTTACGACTGTTTGTATTTTCTTAGATTGAGTCGATTAGGATTCAGGTGTCATCTCGTCTTGAAATGAACCTCTACCTAGCTTCCTTTCAAAGAGGGGCAGCTGTTGACACTTGATTTTTAATTATCTTTTTTAAAAAAAAATTAATAAAAAATCCATAAAAATCTGTAAAATTAAAAAAATCAACTTTGGAGACCTCGGCCAAGCCTAGGGAACCAATTTTGACCAAAAAAATGATTTTTCATATTTTCAGTATTTTTTCGACATTTTTGTTTTAAAAAAATTATATAAAAAATCCATAAAATTTTGTAAAATTAACAAATCAACTTTGGGGACCTCGCCAAGCATAGGGAACCAATTTTGACCAAAAATTGATTTTTCATATTTTAAGTATTTTCGGCATTTTTTTATTAATTTCAAAAATTCATAAAAAAAAATCAAGAAAAAAAGAAAAAATTGCAAAATCAACTTTGGAGGCCTTAGCCAGGCCTAGGCAACGCTTTTGGTGAATATGTTCAGATAGTGGAAAAGTGGGCCAAAACAAAAAGGGAAAAGAGGGGAGATTTCTAGGAGGGGGTAAGCTTTGGAGGATCTTGCACGGAAAAGATGCTGAGATTTTGGTGGATGCTCAGCATTTGAATCTTCTGCCAAGGTTATTGAGCTAGTGCGAGGGGATATGATCTAAGGATGGCCTCCCTTTAAAGTTCCTGAGGCACTGTAGATTCTAGCTTTCACAGTGCCGTCTCCAATGATGGACTCAAGGGGGGATTTTAAATATGTTTGCACTACACTAAGGATTCGAATTTGCCCAAGAAGGAACAGACATGAGGGAGCCATTTACTTTATCCCTCTCAAAAGAAGTTATACCAAGGAAATCTCAAACAACCAAGTCTCTGGGCCATTTTGAATCTTTCATAGTGCATGATCGGAAAATTAATTTCGGGGGGCAGGAGCAGTCACTCAATTTCCAGCTTTGGCGTGACCAATGGACAACAGTCCAGGATCACAATCTAATTTGAATGCACGACCAGCATCATATGTAACACCTGACCGTTATTGCATTAATGCCATGGGAGCTAACCATGAGAACAGTCGTTTCTCCGGCTCGTTTTCTGAGCTATTTAGCCGAAAAATTATGTTGTCATCCCACAATGCACCATATGGCCATTCTATTGGTACTATTGCCTCCCACTATGAGGAAGAGGAACCATTTGTTTCTTCTGATGAAGTTGAAGCCCAGCATGGAGGCCATAACAAATATATTGAATTTTATGATATTAGAGTGGCAGAGGCAGCTCATCATGCCTTGAACAAGAGTGAGATTTCTGGAAAGAGGATTACAGTCGAGACAGGTGGTCCTGGAGAAACGAAAGGTTTGGTGCAACCCCCTCTGAAGGTGGAGCACAATGAATATGACCTCTTTCTTCAGCAGAGTACTCCTCAAAATCACTCAACTGCTATACTTTCTGGACTTATTCCAGTGAGGGCACTAATATCCAATGGCATGGGTAATGGAACTGTTTTTGGTCTGCACTCGGGAATGCAGGACCCTCTTCTTGAAAGCACGTTTCACCATGGTATTTCTTCTAGTGTTCCAAGTAGCTTGCCCTCTCTGGTGGGAGGTGGATCAGTTGGCAAACAATCTATTCAATCACAAGAATAATTGAATCTCGATACACGGACATCCCCAAATATTCATCCCCATTCACTTCCGGATGGTCAGGATGGTTATAGTGTAGCTCATTTAGTGCGTCCTAATACTGTCGGGACAAGCGTCAACTCCAGAACCACCAGAAGTAATTGATAGCTGGCGGTTATGCAGGGTTGGATCCAACGGACAATCTTTGGACAGCAATCAAGGCGTTTTTGGGTCTACTGGTAATGGAAGCAGCCCTATTCCCGGGCATCATTACACCTGGGGTGACTCCTATCACCCTCAACCTCCAGGTGTGGTGTGGCCAAACTCGCCCTCGTTTACTAATGGAATGCGTGCTGCTCATCCTGTGCGAGGCTGCATGGTTTTCCTCAGGGGACCGTAAAAGTGCCTGAGTCGCTGGGTATCATTGTTGGGATCGTATACTTGGTCCTGGCAATTGTGTTCTAGTATTTCAATTTTACGGCAGATTCAAATTGGCTTGTTGAGTATAATGCAGCGTCAGCATCATTTGCTTCATGATTTTGCTTGGTCTTATGGATGATGTCCTTGATGTTCCCTGGAGAGTGAAGTTAATCCTACCATCATTCGGTGCTCCTCCTTCCAGCTGCCAGCAATCACAAGTTAATTCGGTATCCAACTATTCAGTTAATGGAAGCAAGACGAGCGCCAAAGTTGATCCCAACCTAAGGATAAACAAAGATGGGTGGAGGGCGCAATGATGGAATAAGTGAGTGGGGGTCATCGTTCTTCATTTTTATCTTCAGTGGGGGAGGTCTCATGATGACGGAGGCAGCCATTGTCGGCCACAAAAGGAAGGATAGATGGATTACTCTCAGAGGAGGAAAAGAAAAGAAGAGCAAAAGGAAGATGGGAAAAAGGGGAATTCCCATGGGGTACTACGAAAAAGAGAGAGAGAGGGGTGAAGGTGGGAACTTCATAGATGTTCTTTGGATACACACAGGGGGAGGCCACAAAAATGGAGGACATAGCCATTCATGGTAGCCGGGTGAAGCGAGAAGAGGGGGGTCTTCCTCATTTAGTGGAGGTTTACTGAATTCCTGCAGGTGTGGCTGCTGCTTCTCGGGTCTCGTTTTGATGCCTCTTCATTTTTGGAAATGGTCTTCAACAAGATTAGAGGAGACATTCCTTTACCGCTTGACCGGTGAACTACTAGGCCTAGACTCCTAAGAAAGATTCTTGAAGGAGGCATGCTAGTAATCCAACCTCAACTTCAACGGACCACGTCACAGCGAAGGCTTCTACACATGGACTCTAGATTCCATCGCCATAGTGGAGAAATTGGTCAACAAGGAGAAGGCTGACTTTGTCAAAAAAAGAAAAAAACCACCATCGATTGCGATACGAACGAAGAATATTATCTCGGGAGTCGTGCCGCCGCATATGTGATTATTTCTCCAAGTGTTCGGACCAAAGTTGGAGTTTGCTGTCGCTTTTCCCCCCCGCTGTCTATGACATTCTGGTGCCAGCTACAGCGCCAATTCAGCCTTGTTTCTCCCCCCAGTTTGGTGTTATTTTGCATTCTGATCAGTGTTCGCTGAGTCTCGAGTTCACCACAAAGCAAACCGAATTCTCTCTGCTGCTGTTTACGGACCAATACGCTATTGTTCGGTCTCTTTAGAATTCCGAAGGCTTCAGACTCCCTCTCTTGGGCTTTGCGAAGGTTATGGTGGCTCCTTTCCTCTTGGAGTGATCTACTCTTGTGAAGATGCTGTCTGAGGATGGATGATAAATAAGATGAAACTAGCCAGTTGGTTGCATGACATAAGACATTTCTTGGAGGACTAATGGCCTATTTTACAATTCTTGTTGGATTGGGTTGGTAAACTAACCTCCCGCAATCTAGGCAACGTGGGGCCCCACTTGTATAATTGAAGAAAGGAGATGACTTCTCCTGAAGTCACCAAAAAGGACATCCACACATCCACCGGGAAGCTTTTGCATAACAAGACGTGCAAATCTTTGCTGAATTTTCTTTGATAGTCTTGAGCGACAAAACTATAGCTCTGGTCGGTCAAAGTGGTAGCGAGAAATCCACAGTCATTAGCGGGGTCGAGAGACTCTATGATGTTGATTCTGGTGAAGTAATCAATCAATGGCGTCAATTTGAATGAGCGTGCGTGGAACTATGGAAGCTTTTTTCGTCGTTCACCAAGCCTTGCCTTGAAAAGCTGCAGATTGGCTTTGTCAGCTGACCTTATTCCAAGCAAAAGAAAGCTAAGTGCTCTCTTTACTCTCTCTCACTTCGGGTAAAAATTATCTCAGATTTTTTTTTCTACCCTGATTTTTTCACCATATTTTATGTCAAGCAAGGGCAGCTCCATATCAACGGCAAACCCAACGGGAGTGCAAAATCGGCCCAGACAAGCTTCTAAGTGCCCATCAACTTCTCAGCTGACCTGTCTATGGGTTTTGGCTCGAATTGTCAAATCAATTTGTTGTATTTTACTTTAAAGGATTTAAACCCCAGAATGAGAAGGGCAAAGCCCACTCATTGGAGGTCCTTTATTTACTGTATTTAATTTCTGCAATTTAATTTTCGCATCATCAAACCCC
Source organism: Psidium friedrichsthalianum (assembly GCA_019149425.1). Classification (NCBI taxonomy): domain Eukaryota; kingdom Viridiplantae; phylum Streptophyta; class Magnoliopsida; order Myrtales; family Myrtaceae; genus Psidium; species Psidium friedrichsthalianum. The sequence continues at coordinate 5,719 of JAGVVM010021921.1, forward strand.
AAAATGGGTAGGCCGAGGCAAGGCCGAGTCCCTCGTTGGAGGTCCTTTACTTACCGCATTTAATTTCTGTAATTTAATTTTTGCACGATCAAACCCCAAAATGGGTAGGCCGAGCCAAGGCCGAGTCTCTCGTTGGAGGTTCTTTACTTACCGTATTTAATTTTTGCAATTTAATTTATGCACCATCAAACCCCAAAATGGAAAAGTCGACCCACTCGCTGGTGGTCCTTTATTCTCTGCCATTTACTTCCTGCAGTTTAGTTTCTGTACTATTAAACCCTAGAGAGGGCAGGCCAAGCCAAGGCCGAGCCACCCACTAGTGGTCCTTTATTTTCTATCCTTTACTTCCTACAGTTTAATTTCTGTACCTTTAAACCCCAGAGAGGGCAGGCCGAGCCACCCATTGGTGGTCCTTTATTTTCTGTCCTTTATTTCTTGCAGTTTAATTTCTGTACCTTTAAACCCCAGAGAGGGTAGGCCGAGCCAAGGCCGAGCCACCCACTAGTGGTCCTTTATTTTTTGTCCTTTACTTCCTGTAATTTAATTTCTGTACCATTAAACCCTAAAGAGGGTAGGCCGAGCCAAGGCCGAGCCAAGGCCGAGCCACCCACTGGTGGTCCTTTATTTTCTGTCCTTTACTTTCTGTAGTTTAATTTCTGTACCATTAAACCCTAGAGAGGGCAAGACGAACCAAGGTCGAGCCACCCACTGGTTGTCTTTTATTTTCTGTCATTATTTTCTGCAGTTTAATTTCTGTACCGTTAAACCCCAGAGAGGGCAGGCCCAACCAAGGTCGAGTCTCCCATTGGAGGTCCTTTATTTGCTGAATTTACTTTCTGCAACTTAATTTCTGAATTATCAGACCCCAGAATGAGTAGGCCGAGCCACCTGCTGGAGGTCGCAACACTGCACAGAAGTCGTTATCTCACTCCCTTTTTCGCCTTCAGGGAATTTTTAATGCTTAGAAAATACCAAAAAAAGGTCATTCACATGCATTCCATCTAAAAAGTGAAAACACAAAAGAGACCACCTTACTAGAACCTTAAGAATAAACCAAGCTTGAGTTGCCAAATTAGGATATCCATGAAATTAAGGTACTGAAAGGGCATTAGTTTTAATTAACTAGTGTAATCAAGTCCCCGAACTCATAATCTCTGGTTCGTAGAAATAATTTAGTTCTCCCGCTAATTTACTTAGGTTTTTAATCGACCTACCAAAATGATTAGTGGCAACTCCAAATTCTGAAATCATTGGAACAAAAACCAAAGTTGCGATTCGGTAGGACTTGGGAGAGTCCATATTAGGTAAGTTAATCCAATAACCTGATAATCCGTGAACCCTGAAATTTTCCACCGATCGAAAATCTTTCGAGTCGCGAAAGAGGGCTGCACTTTGTCCGAGCCACTTTTTGCGCTGGCAATTCACTCTCCATTTTCATGGGATCAAGTAGATTACAGGTTTTTTCTGACTCACTCACTTATTGGAGGGATTCCTGCTCTGATACCATATAAATAACCTACGATCTTCAAGGGAGAGTCGATAAAGACTATATCTTTACTCAATTGGCTTGACATTACACTTTATTAGAGAATGGTATTTATACCCAAACAACATGCATGGGAAAGGACATAAGCTGACATAACAAAGAAATTATCTATTCTAGAAAATCACGAAATATCAAATAATATCCCTAATATCTAAAAATATCTCTAAGAATATTCTCTCACGGGGAGTTCTATAATATCCATTACACTTCAACAGTTTCTGCTGTTTAGTTCAAGGATAGCTTCAGAGAAGACTAACAGCAAGTAGGATCGCAGAAGAGGGCTGTCCAAATTATGATGCAGCTGTAAACCATGGAGTAGTGTGAACGTTGGGATGATTGAATAAAATGATGAAACAAATAGAAGAAAGCTCAACAAGGTCTGTCACGTATTCTTACCAGACGATGAATTTACCACTGGATATCTCGGTCAGTGCCTGACAGAAAGAAGTACGATAAGAGCTACCGGTGTGAACCCGACCTTTTGGTAAGCGGTGCTTGACTTTTGGAAAGTTATGTTGACTGCTTTGCTAGACACTGATTTTGTTGGATTGGCGTGCTGGTTTAACAGAAACATCAACAATCTCTCTCTTAAAGGGAAAACACATCTACAAACTACCAAGATGGAAGGGAAAGCAACCTGCACTCCAGCCAAGAAGAAAGCATTACTGTATGACCTCAACGTTGTTCGATCAGGGGGACTTTTTGATTTGAAAATGGTGCTGTCACATGCTAGATTTGGGATACATATTTATTTTTGCAAGCCTGGGTCCGTCTGCTGGTTTAACCTTCAAAAACCATTCCGCCACCATAATGTTCACAATTGCTAGCAAACTCAGCTGAAGTACTTATTAAATACATTTGATTTTGTTGTAATATGAAAACCTTGGGCAAGAATTCAAACAGCCACTTAACTGCGGTATTTCTATTAATATTGTCCAACAAATAAAAGGCTGTGTATCAGCATTTAAATATGAACTCAAAAAGGAGAGTGGAGGGCCAAATCTCCGGATCCATCCCTAGAAAGGGATGATTTTTGCACATGAGATCTGAGAAGAGACAAACCTTTTATCGAAGCGGATCAGCTTGGTCGGTCTTGGAGACCAACGTATGCATCACAGAATGTGAAATATTGCTAATACTGTTTTTATCCCTCAAAACTAGTGCAGCTTGAATATTTTTTAGGAAATGTAAGATGAAAGACATTGGCCTTTTCTAATTTCGGGAGAATATTTTTTCAGAAGCTTTTATGAAACTGCAGGTGAATGTTGTCAACTCAAAAGGCATTCAGGATAGAAAATAGTGTGCCCTGTGCCCTGTGAAGTATGAACCGCAACACTTGGCTTCTTGTACTGACTCCATCCTGATCTTAACCGTTAGCTCTCGCCTCTGCTATGCTAGTGATGACTTGAATTGAAGGACGCTATTTGCTATGAAAAGGGTAAAGACAATCTTATTAAGTCCAGAACAAGTAGAACTCTAATTAAATCATGCCTCTTTTAAACTCAATATATTGCAAACACGAGGCTAGTCTATGGAACAAGGTTTTTCCAACCCCTCTGAAATTTTGCTAGTACTGTAAGCAAATTAGCAGCATCATCAAGAATTTACCAACATCCCAATAAAATAGCAAATTACCAACTTCTACGAAATTTCACCAGTTAGGTTAGTAAATTACCAACACTATCATAAAATTGCCACATTCAAATAAAGTAGTAAATTACTAACTTCATCTTACTGATGCCGTGAGTAAATACCATCACATGACCACCGGCAAGGAACCCGGACCATCGTTTTAAGAAATATCTGATGATATTATTGTGAACCCGTCCTCATATTTCCATAGCTCGAAAGGGGTTCTCAACTACCCGAAATAACTTGCCAAAAGGAATTATTGAAGGAAGCATCGCGGAAACTACTAACGAACCTTATTTTATGCGGTAGGTGTTAAAAAATATGCACTGTCAACTTTGACAGGCTGGTTCTGACCAAAAAAATAAAAATTGACAGGCTGGTGGAATCTTGCGGTGAATCATTCCTATTGACCAATTCTAGCCAACTCTTCCACGACTCTGCCATAGTTAGCCAATCTTGGTTTCTAAGTTTTATGATCTACAGAGATCTCCATTCGTAATTATGGCAGCTGCAAACGATGGTATAGCAAGAGGCGGTTCTTCTACTCTCACTTCAACGGAAGGTCACAGATTGGCTACTTCATCAGGATATGACTATGAAGTATTTTTGTGCTTCAGAGGACCAGATACTAGAGAAGGTTTTGCTGACTTCCTTTGCACTATTATGCAAGAAATGGGAATCCGCGTATTTAAGGATGACGAACTCCCCGTTGGAGAAGAGATCAGCCCACAACTTCTCCAAGCAATTAATCAGTCGAAGATCTCAATACCAATCTTTTCAAGGGTTTTGCCGAAAGCAGATGGTGTCTCAACGATCTAGTCCAAATGGTCAAGTGCAAAGAAGCTTCGAGACAATTGATCATTCCTATCTTTTATGATGTGCCACGTTCAGAAGTTCGACATCAAACTGGGGTTTATGGAGATGCCCTTCATGAACATGAAAGAAGGCGGCGATGGGACCAAGAGACTCTGTGTGAGTGGCGGGCTGCTCTCAAAATAGTATCAACCCTGGAGGGATGGGACCTGGACGGCATGCCCAGCAGGTGATTGATTTTTGCATTCCATCTGATCTGCCTTGTGTCATTAGAACTCGATGCGTTTTGATTAGTTTCTTTTCTAGATTTGTGCTTGTCTTGTTGGGATTGAATTTTAAGCTATTAAACCTTTACCGCAAAAATCACGTTAAATGATGGCACAATCCAATTCTGTCCTTTTCCATTCCAAGCAACATTTTCTTTTTTTCAGTTCATTAACTCTTAGTACCAATGCTAGTTCACGTACGTCGCAACAAATCCTTGAAGAACACATTTCGAATAGGTCTCTAGTTGTCAGTTTGGTCTTGTCAGAACATAGTTTGGTTCAACATAGTTATCTAACTCATTGCCTTTTGATCTCTAACAAACACTAGGGGACAAGGTGAGTTCGGCAGAACAGTTGCCCAGATGGTTTTTAATAAGTTGAAAAAGGCTCATCTGTTGGTATCAGACGACTTGGTCAATATCAACCACCATGTGGATGATATTATGAAAAGGATATGTGCTCAGACAAATGAAACGCATATCATAGGAATTCATGAGATAAGTGGCACTGGAAATACGGCTATTGCCAAAATCATCTATAATCGACTTTTAAACAATTTTGAAGATTGTTGCTTTCTTTGTAACATCCATGAAGTGTCAAAACTCAAGGGCATTGAATTCTTGCAGACTCAGCTCATATGTGACATACTTAAAAGGACATGGTTAACTATAAAAAACATTGATGAAGGGATTCAGATCATTAGAGATAGGCTGTCTAATAAAAGAGTCCTCCTCCTCCTTGATGATGTGGATGGAAAGAATCATATGGATGCACTTGTGGGTAACCGTGATTGGTTTGGTAAAGGGAGCAAAGTTATTATTACTAGTAGAAGGAAAGATGTTATCAATGATTCTGAAGTGGACTACTGTTTTGAGGTTAATGGCATGGATCCCGATCAATCTCTTCAAGTTCTTAGTAGACATGCCTTTGAAAGAGAATATCCTTTGGACGAGTATATCACCGAATCCAAGACAACAATAGACGTTGCTGGAGCTCTTCCGTTAGCTTTTGAGGCCATAGGTTCTTCTACTCTCACTTCAACGGAAGGTCACAGATTGGCTACTTCATCAGGATATGACTATGAAGTATTTTTGTGCTTCAGAGGACCAGATACTAGAGAAGGTTTTGCTGACTTCCTTTGCACCATTATGCAAGAAATGGGAATCCGCGTATTTAAGGATGACGAACTCCCCGTTGGGGAAGAGATCAGCCCACAACTTCTCCAAGCAATTAATCAGTCGAAGATCTCAATACCAATCTTTTCAAGGGTTTTGCCGAAAGCAGATGGTTTCTCAACGATCTAGTCCAAATGGTCAAGTGCAAAGAAGCTTCGAGACAACTGATCATTCCTATCTTTTATGATGTGCCACGTTCAGAAGTTCGACATCAAACTGGGGTTTATGGAGATGCCCTTCATGAACATGAAAGAAGGCGGCGATGGGACCAAGAGACTCTGTGTGAGTGGCGGGCTGCTCTCAAAATAGTATCAACCCTGGAGGGATGGGACCTGGACGGCATGCCCAGCAGGTGATTGATTTTTTGCATTCCATCTGATCTGCCTTGTGTCATTAGAACTCGATGCGTTTTGATTAGTTTCTTTTCTAGATTTGTGCTTGTCTTGTTGAGATTGAATTTTAAGCTATTAAAACTTTACCGCAAAAATCACGTTAAATGATGGCACAATCCAATTCTGTCCTTTTCCATTCCAAGCAACATTTTCTTTTTTTCAGTTCATTAACTCTTAGTACCAATGCTAGTTCACGTACGTCGCAATAAATCCTTGAAGAACACATTTCGAATAGGTCTCTAGTTGTTAGTTTGGTCTTGTCAGAACATAGTTTGGTTCGACATAGTTATCTAACTGATTGCCTTTTGATCTCTAACAAAACATTAGGGGACACGGTGAGTTCGGCAAAACAGTTGCCCAGATGGTTTTTAATGAGTTGAAGAAGGGTTATCAGGTGGAATCGAACAACTTGGTCAATGTCAGCCAACATGTAGATGATATCATGGGAATGATAGGTACTTCGACAATGGAAACACGGATCATTGGAATCTATGGGATGGGTGGCATTGGAAAGACCACTATTGCCAAATTCATCTACAATCGGCTTTTAAACAATTTCGATGATTGTTGCTTTCTTTGTAATATCCGTGAAGTGTCAAAACTCAAGGGCATTGAATTCTTGCAAAACTCAGCTCATCTGTGACATACTTAAAAGGACATGGTTTAATATAAGAAACATTGATGAAGGGATTCAGATCATTAGAGATAGGTTGTCCAATAAAAGAGTCCTCCTCCTCCTCGATGACGTGGATGAAAAGAATCATGTGGATGCACTTGTGGGTAACCGTGTTTTGTTTGGTAAAGGAAGCAAAGTTATTATTACTAGTAGAAGGAAAGATGTTATCAATGATTCCGAAGTGGACTATTGCTGTGAGGTTAACTGCATGGATCTTGATCAATCTCTTCAAGTTTTTAGTAGACATGCCTTCCAAAGAGATTATCCTTTAGACGAGTATATCAACCAATCGAAGAAAGCGGTAGACATTGCTGGAGGTCTACCGTTAGCTCTTGAGGCCATTGGTACACTTCTATCTTCCTCTGAAAAGGAAATATGGGATGTCATATTGAAGAATCTAGAAAATGTTCCTCATCCAGAAGTTCTAAACAAGCTAAAAACAAGTTTTGATGCATTAGATGATAAGCAAAAGCATATATTCGTCGATATAGCTTGTCTTTTCATTGGATGTGACAAAGACATTGTGGTTCATTTCTGGGACGAATCTAGACTTTTTCCGGAGGAAGCCTTGGAAGTTTTGCAAAACATGTCTTTGATAAAGATAAAGAAAATAATGAGTTGTGGATGCATGATCAACTCAGACATCTCGGAAAAGAAATAGTTCGTCAAGAAAGTCACGGGGAAATAAATAAACAAAGTAGGATTTGGAATCCCAAGGTAGCATTGGATTTGCTGATGAGCCACAAGGTAAAATCCTCCCTCCAATAACTTTTTAGTACTTTTGCTCTTTTAAGGCGAAAGGACACTTCAAGTAATAATATTTGTGTGCATCATTCACTTTGGTCTCCAAATTTTTCGCTAGCTCATTGAAGTGCCAAATAAAAAAAAAATGATTACTTAAGTACCAACAATGAAATATTCCGACCAAACAATTCACATGACATTTTTTATTAATTTTTTAATAGTACATGGATTTTTTTTATAATTGTCAGTCCTGTGGCAATTTCTTTTAAAATAAGTCCACATTGCAATTTTTTTTTAAAATTCGTGGACTAAATTTTTACAAATTACCCATTTTTAAAAAAATTAAATTAAATTAAAAAATAAGCTTAAAGAATAAATAAATAAAAGAACTGCTTCACCCTATATTTTTTTAGCTTTTTTTTAGGTTTTTAGTTATTTTTATTTTTTTAATATTACATGGAATATTTTATTAATTTTTAGCTTTTTGAGTTAGATCCTCTGGCGAGCCATGTAGATGCCACATCGGGTTTTCGACAAAGCTCATTGAAGTTGGCACTCAAATAATCATTTTAAAAAAATTGCGCTTAAGTGATAAAAAAATTAACATCAAAATGAGCATCGTATACAAATATCGTTTTTGTAGTGTCATTCTACCGCTCTTTTAATATCTAGGGAATTATAGTACTCAACTCAACCCGTTAAAATAGTGAACCTAAAGAAATGTGTTCCCCTTCAAATTTTTTGTTTTAGTTTTTTTTTTCCACTTTTTGGCAGGAAAAAGGAAAGGTTGAAGTTCTTCGTCTCAAGTTTGACGATGAGGGGCAGTCCTGTTTTACCTATGAGGGCTTTATGGGACTATCAGAACTAAGGTTCCTTCAAGTTGACAGTTCGAAGGAAAATTTTCGTGCAGAAGAGAGGTTGTTTTGGCACGAATCGTCATCAAGTGTTCCTTCAACTAATGATTTTCTGGAGAACTTACGTCTCCTTCCACAATTACGATGGCTTTCTTGGCATGATATTCCCCCCACATTTAAGATTACAGTTTTCTCCATGAAGAAAGTGGTTATTCTTGATCTATCTCGGAGTGACATCAGGCATAATTGGAATGGATGGAGCCACATAAAGGTATGTTATATGCTAGACAATATTTATTATTCTGTCTTATTAGATTCAAAAATGTTTTGTGCAAAATTTTTCTTTTACAGGTGATAGAGAATCTGAAAGTTCTAAATATGACCGGTTGTTGTTGCTTGGAGAGAACTCCCAACTTCGATGCTCATCCAAAGTTAGAACGTTTGATCCTACGGGGCTGCAGCAAATTAGTCGAAATTGATAAGTCGATTTGTCAGTTGAAACGCTTACTTTGCTTGGATGTAAGATATTGTCGGCGTCTTCGGAGGCTGCCAAACGAGCTTGGTCGACTAGCAGCTTTGGAAGAACTCCTCATTGATTGCACTTTAATAGAGGAAATCCCTGATTGTCAGGCAATGAGGAATTTAAGGATTGTCTCTGCTTCTCGTTGCCCGATAGTTACACTTCCCCTCTCAACCGGAGAACTTGCAAATCTTGCATGCTTATCTTTGTGCGACTGTTGGTCCTTGAAGAGGCTTCCAGATTCAATTGGAAATTTGAAATCCCTAATTGAGTTGGATATATCGGGCACAAGTATCGAAGAACTACCTGACTCCATCGGAAACTTGAAAAATTTGAAATTAGTGAACACGACCGGAAGTTCCATAAGAAAAATACCCGATGCCCTTTGGAAGATTGAGAAGCTCGAAGAAATAGAAGCCGTGGGAGGACAGCCTTTCAATGTGGAAATTAACAATTGCATCTATAGAAATCAATCCCTGAGGATCTTGAGATTGAGATACGCTGAGATATACGTAGTGCCGAGACTTCCTGAAAGTCTTATCATTCTAGAATTGCATAGATTGCACATGGATACGTTTCCAGATCTCTCAAACCTGACTAATTTAAAGAATTTACGGCTGTGGTTTGAGCCACATGATTCTCATGGGAAATCTAATGGGCCTGCGGAAGAAGATCAGATATTGCGGGGTATTAGGAATTTAAGGAAACTGGAGTCTCTGGACCTGCGTTCTGATTATGTGACAGATATTTTGCTCCCAGATCAACTCGTGTCACTGGAACTCCGGTGCTCTAATCTGCGTCGCCTCCCGATGCTTCCTTTTGGTTTGTTATCCTTACATTTGGGTGATTGCGTGTCACTTTGTGGGATGGATTTATCGAATTTGGACAAACTATCATCTCTCGAGATTCATGGCTCTGCTATTTCGGAGCTTCAAGGCCTTGATTGTTTGACGAACCTGACAAGTTTGTCGATTTCTCGTCTTGGACAGATGGAGATATTACCTGATCTCAGTAATTTAAACAAACTAAGAAGTCTTCGAGTAGAAAATTGTGGTAATCTGGTTGAGATTAAAGGCGAACTGCCAAATCTTTGGAAGAGGTGGGTGTTAAGTGCTGTGAATCTTTAGAGAAGTTGCCTCATCTTTCAAGCTTGAATGGACTGCAGAAGGATGGCACAATTGGTTGCACGGAATCAGATGCGGAGGCAGCTCTTTGCCTGGCTCTAAGTTGTCCGGGGAATTTCTGGAGTAGTCGGAGAAGAAGTGCATGTTGCTCTTGAAAGCTTCTTATTCCACGACCAGTTGTTCCCTCGGGTTCAAACTTCAAACAAAAATTGAGGTAAGTTATTTCATCTAAAAACCAATGTTTTTTTTTTTTTTTTTTTTGCATTCACATTCTTTTACAGATATGCGCAGAGAAGTTTCACATGAGCATTCTAATGCCTTTTTTCGCGAGTTGATGAATGTAACGAATTATGGTACGTCCGGACAAGTAGATGGTTGCTAATTGTAAACATATCTTTGTTTTCTTTTCCTAGCTTGGTTGGCTACTCTGGATATATTTTCTTTTGATTGTTTTGAACTGCTAATTATGTTGCTCATCAATAACAGAGTTCAATCAATTTCTCGAACTCTGTTTTTCCAATATATATTATAATTTGCCTTAACATTTTACAGGTCGCGCGCATTTCCGATTGTGAATTTTGAATGATTACCTGATTTACCTAGTAGTCTTGATTGACAATTGTAACTTCCTTTGCCACATTATCACGATTCTTTTCGGTTTTTCAAGTGGAAGCATTTATTAATCTGGTAGTAAACCCCAAACCTAGTTGATAACCTCTTACTTCGCTGATGGTTGTAAATTGCTAACGGTGTTGGTAAGTTACACCAACATATCTAACTGGCAAGTGGCAAAGTTGCACGATTTCACTATGGTCATTTGGAGTTTACGGATAGAGATACAAGTTTACTCTGAACAAAGTATCATTCCGTTTTGGAAACAAAACACTAGATGGGTCCTATTACTTAACTCGCTGGTGATTTATTTGAGATTCTCTAAATATATGCCTTAGTGTCCTATTAATTCCCTAATTTAGGGACAGTTCACAGAGATTTTTCCGTGGTGCAGGAGAAAGTTATAGGAAAAAGCTAAGGGATCCTACACTCCTCATTGACATGCTCGTGTTCAGTTCATTATCCAGGGGAGGTTAGCTTGTAAGTGGATTTGCAATTGCTATGGAGAAGTTACAAATTGTTAGAAAGAGGAATTTCACTTGGGTAGCGGCATCAATAGTTGGTGCAGCAAAACTTCCATCTGTGATAGGAGAGGAGAACCATTTAACTTCTGCCAGATAACATAAATCATGTCAGAGTTAAGGCCAAATTTTAATAGTACGGGTGCGCAGGATTCTTGGTAAACTTCCACTTGGGGTCAGAAGTCATATAGATGGACTCTAGGGTGATTCTCTCCATTATTGGCTACC
>JAGVVM010021923.1:0-11697 GCA_019149425.1 Psidium friedrichsthalianum
TTTAGAGCTACATTTAGCATATGATTCTACTTTAATTAATATCTCTCATCTCTATAGAGAAAGAGATTATATGTAAGCAGTAGTTATTTATAGAGCCCAACTCTAAACTACGAATAAAATATGGACTCAAACTGTAAAAATCTCTGGGGTTCAGGGGACGCAGCCCCTATAACCCCTGTTGAGGGAGCCGGCTCCCTCGGACTCTTATTTTCCTATTGATGGGAATATGAACCATACCCCCAACACATTTGAATACATGAAGGAATGTTGAAATGTAGATGTCTTCCACGCCATTCCGTACAGATTTGCTCGACGCTTGTAGATAAAGGGGCTATGTATTCAAGGATGGCGAACTTTTTCAAGTAGACAACAACATGGGATTCCGACACGCAAGTCCAATGAGATCCTGTGCAATGAGAGATGGAAAACCATCGAGAGATCTTTGACTGGCCGCGAAATGTTAAACAAGAAGCAAGAAAAGAGAGAATGAAAATAAATAAACAAATTAAAAGCTAGTAATGACTGAGCTCTGGTTGAACTCCCCGTTTATCCTTGTCATTTTGTTAAAAGTTTCGAGGACGGTGTCGATTTTGGAACCTTAATAAAATCCACTCTTTTTCTGTTGGGGTAGACAAGTAGAATAACGGAGCACATGATGAGATATTCTCGGACAAGCTGTTGAGTCGGGTCGACCCAGATCCGCGCAGGCGACATGGGCCTGAATCTTTTTCCTCTCGCAAATGGGCCTACCGCAAGCAGGCCCGTTTCTTTCTTTTCTCTCACTGACTGGGCCGGGTGTAGGCCCAGGTTCCCCCATCTCTTTCCCCATGAGGGCGAAAAACGACCAGCTCATGACCAGGTGTGTCTTCTCCTTCTCTCTTCTCTCTTCTCTCTCATCTTACCCACAAAGCAGAAGAGCTCCACTAGTGAACTCCAGTTGTTCCTCATCCCCAGTAGTTCATTTTTTGTGCAGCTAGGAAGTGCTCGAGCAAGATATATATTGGCCGCCTACAAAAGGCGAGCTAGAGCGGTAAGAGAGGAGCCAAGAGGTATGCGGAAGAAATTGGCCCAGAGGAGAGGAAAATCAATCCTGCCAGGCACTGGGGTTTGGCCTAGCTATCCTCCGTCATCAATCGGTCGCCTTTTGTTGCTAAAGGAGATCCAAACCAAGTTGGTCCTTCTCTCCCTCCTCTTTGTGCTCTATTTTTCTGCCCCTGAGGTCGCCGAGCTGAGACTAGCGATTTCCTCTGTTCGGCGAGTTTTTTAGATAGTCTCTATGCATATTTACTTGTTGCGACTCACTGCGGCGGTTGTCATTGGGTTTTGTTTGGTCCCGTGTGCTTTGCCTAAATCTCAGACTTCCCTCTCCTGTTTACATGCACCAGAGTCCCTCACCAAAGCAGATCCTTTTTGGTCCAAACTGAGACTCATTTTAGGTCTGTTATAGAAAGGTTTAGCTATTGCTTTGCTATTTTTGCCTGCTCGATATGCAATTGTTGGCCAATTGGTGAGCTTCAGCCAATGAGATCATAGGGGGGTCAAGTCTTCGAAGAATCGGTCGGACTGCTAGAGGGTTTGTCAGGACTGGCCAATGGTACCCAGGTGTCATCAGGACCATGCGCGCTCAGTCCATGGGTTGGCTGAGGCCGGCATTGGTCAGCAAAGCGCCGGTTGGACCAAACACGTCCTGGCGAGTTTTGCACGCCGAGGCGCAGTTCAAATGAGGGACTGGTCTACCCGGGTTCGACTGGATTTGAACCGGGCTCTCGAGAGGTTGGGCCTACCTTTGGGGTCAGGTCGAAATTGACATCGTTTCGGGTAAAGGCCTAGCTTGAAACATATAGTGTCGTTTTTGCAGGCAGAGCCAAATTGGTGTAGCGGCCTAATTTTTTGACAAGTGAATTTTTGAGCGAATTAATCAATGACGAGCGTGGACTATTAAAGATTATGAATCTGGGGATTTTCTTGTTATTATTTTTGGCATGGAGGATTATGAAGTGGATACTACATTTTTGGATGCAACAATTTTTGCCGGACCGTCAGTGAAACTCTAGTTGAACTTTCAAGCACAAGATCAATTTGGGTGCAAATTTGAATCACGGTTCAACTGCGAAGCCCCCCAAACGGCTACCTAGATTTCCATTAATCTCTCTCCTCTCACTCGCGTTTCTCGGACAATGCCCCCAAAACTCCCTCGTTGTCTCCACTCCCATCTTCTCTTTTCTACTACTCTCTCTCTCTCTCCTTCCCTAAGAACAACCCATATAGCCTCTTCTTCCTCTCCGCCTAGGCCGCGTGTGATGCCACGCCTTCTCCTCCCTCCTGAGTTAGATCCGATGGCAACAGCAGTGGCGATGGCCCCCTAGCATTGAGGATGCCCCTTTACCGCCTTGGAGAGCCGTACACCTATGATCCCTTCCAGTGAATTCGTGTGACGCCGAGAAAGGAGGGGAATTCAAGCCCCATTCAGTAGCGACTTATCCCCTGGCCTCGTTACTCCTGGACCTGAGGCAAGTGACCTCTAACCCTTCGATTATGCCAGCCAATTGCCGTTAAATGGGCGAGGAAGTGTCATTACCTTGGGTCCGTCGAACTGAGGATTGAGTGAGTGAAGCTAGATAGCTTCACTTGATTATCGTCTTAGTCGTTTGGAACTATGAATCGTGGCTTGGGGTGACTGAAAACACTTGAACTGATTGCTTGCACGTCCCTGATACTGTGTGAATGAAAGTGAATAGGTGAGGGAGGTTCGGTCGCAGACTTTAAGCTCTTGGAGGTGGAAATTAGTTGGGTAGTTTGCTTCATACCGTGAGTGTGATAGACTTTTGGAGTATTGAGTGGTCTTAGTTAGAATCATCGTGACTAAATGTAGAGTATGGACAGTGTCCTTAGGTGCCGGAGAATGATTCGATGGAGTCTGACTGTTTAGCATCATAATGTTTGTAGGAACTACTTAGCTAGCCATGGAATACTAGAAAGGTAAATAGCAAGGTTGGGTGGACTGGCTTGTTTCGGTCATGGTCGGGTCCTGGATCTGGGACTACATGTTTAGATTGTCACGATTATGAGGTTATGCTAACCTGTGGACTAGATGTAGTCTACATGACTTGCCTTTTTTTTTTTTTTACACTGAATGTGAGTGAACTACTTCATATGCCTGTGGTGTCATTTCCTTGTGCTCCGTTAGACGATAAATAGACGGCTTAATCGCCAGGTTAGACGTTTGCTTGCTGGGTTGTACTCACCCCCATTGATTAACACTTTTTCAGTTAGAAAGACATGTCGTCCACCCCTCATCCTACAAGGACCATCCATCATTTCGACCCACCAGTGCGCATTACTCATACCTGGGAGGTGCGTACTGAGCCCTATGCTCCTTTCACTCGGCATGGCCGACTTCGTATCGTCATAGAGATAGATAGGGGTTCGCAGACGATCGTGTTGTACACCACTTAATTGCCTTATATGTCTGGAGCTCGGCCAGTGGACTGGCCCACTTCCCTCTCCCCTAGAGACTGAGCATAATAACGGCGGTAGTGATGTGCAGATGAATAGCAACAGCGGCAATAGTAGGGAGTAGTTGTCTATGGTCAGTGTACAGTATGATTATACAGGTAGGCTTTTGAGTATAGGTAGCACGGCAACAACTTTTTGAGGTAGTCATGAGATGACGTTAGGATGTCGACGAAATACTCCATAGGGAGCCCCATACCTTTTTGATTGTCTCCGAGTAGTTAGCTTTTTTTTTTTTTAATGTAAAAAGGAATGTCTAAAGTGTTTCTTATATAAAAGTAAATATTTTCTAAATCTAACGTGTGTTTTTATCTATTTTAAGCCGTAGCAAACCTATGAGGTCGCAACCCTTAGGTGTCGTGCCTGCCTATTTCTTTTGCATGTACATGTCTTTCTTTTTGGGTGGTCCACTGCTTATTTTTAGATGGATTAGCTTCCGCATGCACCCTCTATTATATATAATAACAGATTAAAGTAGATAAAGTGACACCGTTTCGCATCTTTTTTTTTTTTGGGAAAGTAAGATATATTGATGCTAATCAAAAAGCGCGATTACAAGGAGCCGAAACACAAAAATCTCGCACCAATCAAGACACCGAAACACAAAAACCGTTTCGCATCTTTATTTTCAAAATTTTGAAAAAAATGATAAAAATCAGAAAAAATACTAAAAATGAGAAAATTTCTAGAAAATTACAAAAAAAAAAAAAATTATTGCGTTTTATCCTAATTTGAATTTTTAGGCTTTGATTTGGTAATGAGAGATTGATGTCTAGTTCCAGTCTGATTTCTTTACAGTTGATCAAGTATCGGAGTTTATTATTTTGAATTGATGCCAACATTGATGTCGGTTACACTTCAGTATAATATTTGGCTATTTTCCATATGTTGAGTGTTTACTATCGCACCGCAATTCAATAAATTTCCTGTTAATCGCTTTCCTAGAGTTAGGATAGGGATTAAGCAGGTAATTACCCAACAATAACAGAAAATCATTATACATGATCATCTAACACTGATTAGATACTTATAGGTCTTGAATAATATGCAGAATGTGTGGTCACCTAAGGATATATCGATTTGTTGAGTACTGAAAAGGCGTTGATTATTTAATTAGAGTAAACAAGTTCCCTAACATAGATACTTTAGTTGCGTAGGAATTGAGACGACATAGTCATGTCTCAATTGGTTTCTAGTCAACCCCAAGAGATTAACGGCGACTCTTAGTAATTTTTTTAGGATGCTAATCATCAAAACAAAGCCCAACATCACATGAACTAGGACTTGAGAGAGTCTACGCCATTGATCGATGGGAATACCTCTAAACCTACTGAACCTTTGAGAAAGCGAAAAGTAGATCGCGACAAGGGTGTTAGGCAAAAAAAAAAAAATCTAGATAGGAAATGTGATAAGGTAAAAGCAAATTTTGACCAAAAAAGAAGAAGAAAAAAGCAATTAATTCCTAGTTGGCCCATAATTAAATTTTTAAGTAAATGATGGTCTATCTAGATAATTTTTGTTGGGCTTAGACTTGCTCTCTCTCAAAGAGAGGGTGTCGAATTTTTACGAGCGAAGTACCAAAAAGGTCTTAAGCCTATTGTATTGGTACCAATTCAGTCTAAAACCATTTTATTGAATTAATTTAATCCTAAACATTTTTGCATTGGTACCAATTGAGTCATTCCGAGCAATTTTAGTGGGAAATAACTAATAAGAATACCAATCGTCCTACGTGGCATAGTCAATATTGATATAGATATTTTATATTTATTTAATAATATTTTAATTATTAATATTTTTTTCTTTATTCTTTTCTAGACTTTTTTATGTTGTTGGTCAATAAGGGTAGCCAGTTAACCCTCATTGGCTATGAACGAGGGCGATGATGCCCTCGCTTGTGGGCAGTAAGGGTATCTCGGCCCCTGTCGGATCGGGGCAAGGGCCACAAAGCCCTCTCCCTCGATCTGGGTGTCACGGCTTCTCCCAGACTAGGTGAGGGCCACGATGCCCTTGCTTGGGGTTGGCAAGGACCATAGCACCCTCGCCTAGCCTAGATCTAGGCAAGGGCTCGTACAAGCCCTCACCCTAGTGGCCGGTAAGGGCATTGTGGCCCTCGCATATGACCAGCGGCCCTAGCCTGCCAATAACAAAACCCTCATTGGCCAATTAAAACAAAAAGAGAGTAAAGACTAGACAAGTAAAAAAAAAAAAAGAAAAAAACCAAAAGATTATAAATAAAAAAAAATGAAGCGTCGACTGTATCACGTAGGACGGTTAGTATCTATGTCAATAATTTTTTTTTAATCAAAATTGACTAGATGGATTCAATTGATACAAATGCAAAATAGTTTAAGACTGAATTGGTCTAATTAAAATGTTTAAAATTGAACTGGTGCTAATATGATAGGTTTAGAGCTTTTTGATATTTTTCCTGATTTTTGCTACCAAACCTAACAGATAGCTTGTAGGAATTTTGTACTTCGAGTAATGTTGTAGATACTTACAGCTTTACTAAGAATTATGTACTAAATACAGTTTAGTTCATATAATTGTATGTGTACATAGTAAGTAAAATAGAACCTACATTAGAAGCATCTAATTCTTGGTCATTAAATGTAGGTTATGTTTGACCTAAAGAATAAATGTAGATTATGAAATGATAGATTTTCTCTTAATGTCTTGCCAGAAGCTTGTTTCCTAACCTCTCTTGCTAGAAAATGGAATCTTTTATGAGCCCATCTTCAATTAGAAAGCTATCAAGCATGAAAATTCTTATGCCAGACTAACAAGTTGTCATTTGGACAAACTCGTAGTTTCTTACTTCACTTTTAGAGTTGTTCACTAATTCCACTAGACCAAAGGTGTCAAAATTAACAACAAGTAGAGTGCCTTTGAGGCTTCACTGGGTCTTAAAAGTCTTGCCTATCACGTAGGAGCAAGAGTTCAAATATATCAAGATTGGTTTGTAAACTTAAAACACTAAGTAATGTGATCGATTATAAGTGTCCATTTAAACAAGTGGTTTATAACCAACACTCAATAATTTGCCCGATCACTTAATATACCGACATTTTGAACCCATCTTAGCTTATAGAACATTTCTTTGATTTCTAAGCGAACCTAATTATACATTGAGTCATCAGTTCATGCAATGTGCTTTGCTTTTTGAATTCTTTAGCGATAGAATCTTGATCATGTCAAAATCCAAAATATTTAACTAGATATCTGATCAGATGCTTGGATCACACCGCTCCAGCCATGACAAACCAGTCACCTTAAATCCCATGCCAAACAAGAGGGTGATGGTCTCTTTATAAATTGAGTGTGGTGTCATTCTTGGGCCGCATTCAACGAAGATAAGATATTCACATTACGTAGCAAGTCTAGGAATGCCGATTGCTTTTTGGGAAAAAAGCTTAATTAATTTTGAAGTTAACAAAATAATCCATATTCTCTAATATCTAAGTTAATGTAGCGAAATACTTATTTTCTAGATTATCCTAATGTATATTCAAGCATTAAAGAATGATTACTATGGGTGATCGGTTCACAGGATGGATGGTTTTACCTTAGAACCGAGAACCGTCCGCTAGGTACCGGTTCGGCAAAATGTGAACCGTGAACCAACCGTTTGTTCCATGAATCCATCCGAGAACCGAACCACCGGTCCGGTCCGGTTCTTGGTTGGATCCTGGTTACGGTCTTAAAGTCACCCACTCGTTTCATGAAAAAATTAAGTTGAATACTAATCTCACAAATTTGACTCAATAAAGCTATATTACGGTAGACTTAGAACTTTCTTTTCCTTTTTTTACCTTGTAAATCAAAATTCTCAGCAATCCAAGGGTACCGGCTAAATGACAATTTGCTCATTGCACTATAAAAAGAAAGAAATGTGCAATTAAATTGTACAATAAGAGCGACTGAATGCGAAGAGAGTTGGATTAGGGTAGGATCTTTTTTCATTTTGCGGGTCTAGGCTCTTTTTTGAGACGGATGGGTTAAGCATTTAAGAAATGGTTTCATTAAAATAATTGGCCCATTTATATTATATAAAAACCGGTTCGGTTGGACCGGTTGGATTATTCCCACCCGAAACCGAGAACCGAACCGATACCTGCAGGTTTTGAAAAATTGGAACCGGAAACCGAACCGTACCCGCCGGTTACGATCCAAAATTAGCCGGTTGGGTATGGTCCGGTCCGGTTTGGTTGGATCGTGGTTTTTTTGCTCACCCCTAATGATTACATAGCGTTGAATCTAATATAAAAGTCTTAGATGATGCTCTAAGGGACTCAGACTCTATATGGAGCTTGGACGTTGAGCAGGGAGCTCAGTCGTTTCTATCAAGGTGATGAAGTATTTCATGTGCAACGACTAGAATATTTTGATATATCTTTGAGATGATTTAATTGATATATTACATCATCAAAATGGCTAGCAAATTAAGCTAGATTCATTCTTGAAGATTATCAATCATGAAGATCAATCAAGGACATGAATTAAGGAAGACGAGGATGACTCGACTTATAAAGAACCTTATTTATGGAAACTCAAGATCATAATTATATGAGCAATTTGATTTAATGGGAGATTCTTTCTTTTGGTTAACCTCAACGGTTACAAGATCTCTTTCTTTGGTTAACCTCAATGGCTACAAGATCTCTTATATGCAATCTCATTCAAATGAGAAATTGAAGATGAATGAGTACAAAAGGAAACCTCTCAAGACTAAAGAGTGAATACACGAGAGAGCAGAATTTTAAATTCCAAAATCAAGAGAGTTTCACATCTTACATATTCTTTGGATTCAATAATGCAATTCTTAGAAATTCATTCGAGTGAGAGAGGGTTAGATAGGAAATCTATTGGTTCGAGTATCTTTCTGGATCTCACCAGGCCATGCCCTGCGCATCGTTATGATATCAGAGCGAGTATGGAATTCTTGGTAAACTATTCTCCAGTTTCAATTTTTACCGACCCCATGTCCAACGGGTAAGAGTCCCACTCATCTATGGAGACTCTTGCAGACCCGGTTCTTCCCCTACACACTACACTCACACTCTCTGTTGATACACCGTTCCGCACCTCCTCATCTTTCAAGATAGACTACCTCTATGAGGTCTCCTACCAGGAAAATAACAAGATCTCAAAAACCAATCTCCCTCTCATTAATCCATATTTTGTTTTCACTAAACCATCGTGTTTCTCCCCTATCAAATCCATCCGACAGCTCATCAAACATACTCCAAAGATTGCAAAAGAATATATACAATCTTCTAAGTTTGATCAGCACTCCATCTTAGCCACTCCTCAAGAACAGTTCATTACATTAGCGTTGCCCAGAGAACTTTCTTAGCAGTGGACCCAACAAGGGTACACACCTCCCCTTTAGGATTGTTAGACTTGCTTTGTCCTTCCATAGCAGAAAGGGCCTCCCATAGTGCCAGAGTCGCCCTGCTTGACACCCGCTTTCTGGATTACCAACATGCTTGTATTGGTACCATCTAAACCACGCTTAATGCAAGCATCGTCTTTGTCACCTTATACCCCAATTTCAATGTCACCTTATCAGATCCCCATATGTTATTCACCCTTTAGATATAGATCCAGATCTCTGGAGCCCCACAGCTTCCAGGATCCATTACTGCGACTCTTCACTATCAAATGGTTTACAAAGTTCAAAACCATGCGATAGACCTCAATATTCCAGCCTCTGAAGACACTTTATTCATATCTGTGGATAGAGGCCAAACCTCTTATATCCATGTTCCACGACAGATCCTCAGGGATTAATTGGTCAAACACCTTCCTGATGCATGGATTATAAACTATGAGAAGTTACATCAGACTTCCTAACCTTTTCAGGCCACGAAACCCAAGTTTGAAAAACTCCGTGATGGTTCTGTGTTCATCAGATTCAATAAGGACCAACCCAGTCATTCGAAGTTCCTCCTGGTCCCAACCATTCTCTGTTTCACCCCCTGTCCTTCAGATCCGGTTCGGCCTGATGAGTCGGACCCTACACACTTGTTGACACCTAAATTTTGATTTTTATTTAATCATTTATTTTGCATAAAAATCAGGAATTAATTCTAGTTCCTACAAAAAATAATTTCATGTAGCATAGTTTTAATTTTTAGCATTCAATTGCATTGCATTTTGCATCAAAACGGATTGACGGCGGAAAAAAACTTAATCGGAAAAAGGGACACTAAACTTGACCAATTGGACTAAATCTACATGGCTGGAAATTGCATGTGCTCAACTCATGGAAAATTTTTCGGGAAAGATGCGGAAAATATGTGGTTTGCGGAAAAATAAGTTCGCGATTTGGGAATCAATATAATAGAAGCAAGGCAAGTGCTCGTAATATTGTGAAAAAAGGAAAGCTTTCGAAAGAAAATAAAATCCTCTTGATTGCTCCACCAAATCTTCATATAGCTTTTACATATTCTTAAGGATTCTCTTTGGGACAATATAAAAGAGAAGAAAAGCTCAGAAAATTAAGAAGAGGGGACTCGGGGAGACAAAAAATTCAGAGAAACTTGAGAGAACACGCGTGAGGCAAGAGTGATTTCGGTTTTGGTTGCTGTTTGGTGCCGTGTGATCCCCTTTCTTGCCGCTGTTGACCGAAACCAAAAAGCTCCTCCTCCTGCTGTCCCTTTGTTGTTCGGTTTCAACGACTCCACTACTGCACCGAGGATTTGACTCTGCAGCCGAAGACTCCTCTGCTGATTCACTGCCCCGAGAAGCCGTCCGTTGTTGCTGACTTCAACACCAACTCCCCTGTCAGGCTCTGCAACTTGCTGTACGAAGGAGACTACTGCTGCACCGAAGAAACTTGTTGCTGATTCGCCTCTTCCACGCGCAAAATTTCGAAGCCAAATCAATCCAGAAGTGCTTGACTGGAGTCGCAAGTTCGTGCAAGTTCAAATTAGGGAAATTTACCTTGCAATTAAGGTAATTTTCTTATCTCGAATTTTAGACATATTCGCTTGTCTATTTTGTTGCATCTTGTATATCTCGTCATATCTTGCATTACATCAAAGTGGATATTTTTCAAAAATACAGGCTGATTAGGAAAATTTTCTTTCCTAATCCGCAACTTGTCATATAATCGGGAAAATCCATCTTTAGAATTATTGATGGAATACTCGATTAGGCAAGGATTTGCGTTCAATCTTTAATCGTAAGATTACGAATTAAAGATTGGATTCAAATATTCGCGAAACGTTTGCAAAACTTGATTGATATATCCACTTTCTTGATTGGCATATTTACTTTCCTATTTTGACTTGGATTGCTTGATTGTTATATTTTTTTTGGAATATATCCGTCGCATGATATAATCTCCAAAAATTCAAAAAAAAAATTTGCATTCATTCATATTCCATATTTGAATATTGCATATCTTTTAAAAATAGCATCATGTAGATAATTGCATATCTTACTTTTTGTAAAATATTTAGGTTAGATTGCATTTTAGGATAGAAATTGCATGTTTTAATAGAATCTCATGTCTAAAATAATCCACCTTTAATATATTAGGGTTTAGGTCAATTTAAACTCTAAAATATGCAAGATAAATATTGTTTTGACATAGTTCTATTTTAGGAAATAAATTCATCCGAAAATAAAAAAAAATCATACTTGCCATGT
The DNA here is from genome assembly GCA_019149425.1 of Psidium friedrichsthalianum. NCBI lineage: Eukaryota > Viridiplantae > Streptophyta > Magnoliopsida > Myrtales > Myrtaceae > Psidium > Psidium friedrichsthalianum. Next base: position 11,176 of record JAGVVM010021923.1, read on the forward strand.
TATCTATGCTTCGTCATCATTGCCACGTCATACTTGCTATATCACTATTGCTACGTCATTTGTGCCATGTTATCCTTACCATGTCATATTTGCTATGTCATCTATGCCATGTCATCCATGCACGTCATTATTTTTTTTTTTGCCATGCCATATAGGTTGCATTTTAGACTTGCATTTAATTCATGTCATTGCATCTTAGAATAATTTCATGCATTGCATATAGTATAGTCTTTCATGCATTTATAAAGATCGAAAACTAAAAAAAAAGAAGTAATGTTTTGTGTGGCGCATGCTCCTTTGATTATTTGATTTCTGGATGTTCAATTAATTGATTGTGCACCCGCATGATAACCTTTGTTAGTGACTTAGGTTAAAATCAATTAATGTTGCCTTATCAAATGATTTTTTCATAAAATAAAATGGTACCGAAAGGGCGTTAGAGTAATCTAGCGTAATCAAGTCCCCGAACTTTTAATCTCTGGTTCGTAGAAGTAATTTAGTTCTCCCGCTGATTTACTTAGG
>JAGVVM010021925.1:0-12316 GCA_019149425.1 Psidium friedrichsthalianum
TTTTAGGTTGCTGTTTGGTGGCCGTGTGATCCCCTTTCTTGCCGCTGTTGACCGAAACCAAAACTCCTCCTCCTGCCTGTCCTTTGTTGTTTCGGTTTCAAGCGCTCCTCTACTGGCACCGAGAATTTTACTCTGTAGCCGAAGACTCCTCTGCTGATTCACATGCCCCGAGAAGCCGTCCGTTGTTGGCTGCCTTCAAACCAACTCCCTGTCAAGGCTCTGCACATTGGCTTGGAACTAAGGAGACTAAATCTGCACCGACAGAAACTTGTTGCTGATTCGCCTCTTCCACACCGCAAATTTCGAAGCCACATCAATCCAGACGTGCTTGACTATAGTCGCAGTCGTGCAAGTTCAATTAGGGAATTTTCCCTTGCACTTAAGGTATTTTCTTAAATCTCGAATTTTAGATCATATTCGCATTGTCTATTTTGTTGCATCTTGTATATCTCGTCATATCTTGCATTATATCAAGTGGATATTTTTCAAAATACAGGCTGATTAGGGAAAAATTTTCTTTCCTAATCCTCAACTTGTCATATAATCGGGAAAATCCATCTTTAAATTTATGATGGAATACTCGATTATGCAAGGATTTTTGCGTTCATCTTTAATCGTAAGATTACGAATTAAGATTTGATTCAAATATTCGCGAAACGTTTGCAACTTGATTGATATAGCCCTTTCTTGATTGGCTCTTTACGTCCTATTTTGATTGGATTGCCCTGATTGTTATATTTTTTTTGGAATATACCGTCGCATGATATAATCTCCAAAAATCAAAAAAAAATTTTGCATTCATTCATATTCCATATTTGAATATTGCATATCTTTTAAAAAAAGCACGTATAGATAATTGCATATCTTACTTTTTTGTAAAATAATTTAGGTTTAGATTGCATTTTAGGATAGAAAATTGGCATGTTTTAATAGACTCTCATGTCTAAAATATCCATCTTTAATATATTAGGGTTTAGAATCAATTTAAACTCTAAAATATGCAAGATAATATTGTTTTGACATAGTTTCTATTTTTAGGAAATAAATTCATCCGAAAATTAAAAAATCATACTTGCCATGTCAATCTATGCTTCGTCATCATTGCCACGTCATATTGCCATATCACTATTGCTACGTCATTTGTGCCATGGTTATCCTTACCATGTCATATTTTTGCTATGGTCATCTATGCCATGTCATCCATGCACGTCATTAATTTTTTTTTTTTTTGCCATGCCATATAGGTTGCATTTTAGACTTGCATTTTAATTCATGTCATTGCATCTTAGAATAATTTCATGCATTGCATATAGTATAGTCTTTCATGCATTTATAAAGATCGAAAACTAAAAAAAATAAGTAATGTTTTGTGTGGCGCATGCGTCCTTTGATTATTTGATTTCTGGATGTTCAATTAATTGATTGTGCACCCGCATGATAACCTTTGTTAGTGACTTAGGTTAAATATCATAATGTTGCCTTCTCAAATGATTTTTTCATGAAATAAAATGGTACGCGAAGGGCGTTAGAGTACTAGCGTAATCAAGTCCCCGAACTCTTAATCTCTGGTTCGTAGAAGTAATTTAGTCTCCCGCTGATTTACTTAGGTTTCTAATCGACCTACCAAGAACGATTAGTGCGGCTCCTATTGAAAATCTTTGCATGTTTAATATTGAACCATAAGTTGCGATTTGTGGTATGGGCTTGGGAAGTCCGAGTTAGGTTAGTTAATAATAGCCTAATAATCCATTAACCTGAGAAAACTCGTTGTTTAGGTCGCGACAACTGTAAACGCATATCTCATGGAAATTACTTGTTTCTCCTATTGATAAGATCTATTAGACAAAATTTAGATAAATCAGTGTTGTTCACTGGCAGGCTCTTATATACCTTGTGTCCGGCAATGGTTATCCATGAGCCGACCGGCTACTTTCATAGCCTTAACCATCTTGGAGTCGCCGTATAACGGCCAGTCAAAAGCATCTTGACATATCTTCCATTTCCAGCAACAACATCACCAGTGGCACTTCAAAAGCAGAGGTTGCTAATGCAATGGGCATGTACTCCATCGTCGGTACGTGACTTTGGTGGAACCATTTGCCTTCAGTGAAATATGCTCTCACTAGGTTCTCATCTAAGGATTCATCCTCAGATAAAGCTACATCAATATTCGAACTTCAATGTGTTTGGTGGACTGCGGCACTATAAGTGCCGCGCGGGACCCAAAATGGTAAATATGTTTTCAAAAAACCCAAATTTGTAAATATTTTTTTAAAAAAACCCAAATTGGAAAAAAGCCCTTCTTTCGCATAGAAGAGGCGGTGTGATCGTCCTTTTCTAGTCACTTCATAGCCAATTTCATCATACATATCAAGAACAATCTTTTAACACGCTTGCATGTACTCTGGCAATCCATCTTTGGCATCAATGTACCACTTGAGTTCAAGCATCAAGCTTGACCCTAATTAACACTTGATTGAGTTGGTAAACTATGAAAAGCATTGTTAACTGTACCTTTCTATTGATTCTGTGAAGAGTTCTAGTTCTTCCAGTGTGCCATAGACATCATAAATGTCGTCAATAATGGAAACCATGCTAACCACCTTGGTTAGTATCTACCTAGCGGCTTCATACTCCAGCTCAAAATAAACTCTCGACATCCACAGATACATATCCACAAGCCTATCTCTAGCAAATGGGAACTTCTTTCTACATCTAAATCCTTCCAGCATCTATAGTTTATCAACAAATCCTATTTAAGGCAAAGATTTCATTGATGAAATTATAGAAAGTACTTTAGCCAGATGAGCCAAAGAGATTCGGTCCTTGTCACTTTTACAAAATGATTTTCAGTTCTGGATAAATTGAAATTGCAAGAATCGGTCTATGAGGATTTAGTGTTCTTAGAACATCTAGCTACTTCAGACACGCTATCATGAAGCTAACCTTGTAAGCTTGCTGAGTTCCTTTTGGTGTTGCACTTGCAATAAGTTGAAATCGAGTTTAGCTAAGGATAGCAAGACTTTATTATGTGAAGGGTCCTCTTGGTAGAGCGGACTATAATGCCTCACCTCTCGCCTTGGTTTTCCCTTGTGGATTGGCTAGTTTAGGGTGCGACTCACTTTTTTTTCGAGACTAGGGTTTGCTTTTCCTATATCAATTGATTTGAGGTAAGTTATAGTAAAAGCAAGTGCGTCATTCAATATATCATTGCCATGAAATCGCAAATGGCAAGCTTCAAATAGACTTAGTAGTCCCTGCATGTCGGCGATGAGTGAATTGCTAAAATTCCCTTCGCTATCCTTGAACTTGTTGAAGATTTCTGAATGGCCAAAAGAAAAGTGGGAGAAGATGATATTATGTGATACTATGAATAATTCATGTTCAACTAGAACCAATTGGAAAAAATGACATTCTAAACCGAGGAATTAGAAGAAAGGACTATTCACCTTTCAAAGCAAGAACGTTTGAAGAACTAGGGATATGAGTATCTTGTAGAGAAAGTTTAACTAATAAAGAAATCAAAACTAGAGAAAACTAAACATGTTAGTGATATTATGTGTTTACTCTAATCAACCAAATTGACAATCAACTAGTGCCTGTATTATAATTTCGCCAACTAATTGATCAATGAGAATTAGATCATTACATACCACTTGAAATAGTATAACCTTGTTGTCTCAACAACTGAAAGAGCAATTGTGTGTAGGTCGTTGTTATCGTTGCATTGAAATTTGAAATAGCTTTTGTGGATTATTTTCCAGTTCCTGATCTATCTCAATTCCAAAATGGTGGGCAATTCCTAAGCATTGGATTTGATCGATCAAGTTCAATTTCTCCGAAGGCTTAGCCAAAGGATCTATCAACATCTTTCGCACTTCCCCTTTCAATCTCTCGACTTGATCCTCCACTATGGCATGAGAACTCTACAATCAATATACAATTGGATGTTAAAAAAATAAGTAGCGAAAAATGACGTGAATCTAGTAATAATCCAAGAAATACATTAGGTTGCCTATGACCCGATTGTCCACCATACATATGATTGAAATTACCTAGGAATTCTTCCTTCATGACTACTTTTATTAAGAGTGAAGAGATTCTTTCTACATTTGTTAAGTCATGTGTGCATGCCGCAAGGTTCACATAGAAACTTTGAATCATGTAAGGAACAACACATGCAAGGAGTTTCAAATCAAATGGAACTTCTTTTATTTTATTTTTTTATCAAATGCTGTGGGATGCTGCCCAATAATTTATGATAATTATGTTCAATGCTCTTAGTTTTCAGAAAACATAACGAAGGAAAAATTTCCCGAACATAATCCAAGAGTAGCTTAAATGTTACCATTGAGCTGGAGTCGGAAGCATATTTGACAAAATAATCTCCCCATATGCCTGGATAAAAATTCGCTGATCCGCGTTCGGCGACGTGGCTCTTTATTTGAGCAGGAGAAGAAATGGGATTGCTGAAATCTGAAGAGACATTTCTTTTGCGCTGTTTTCTTGATTTAGGCTTGCTAACGGGTATTTATAGGCTATAGCATCCTATGTTGGTGGAACATAAAAGGCAAAGGTTTGTTATTTTCTCAAAAACACGTTCTTTCATATTTCGAGGTCTGATTGATATACGGCGTTATTCCCATCGTACTATACAAAAGCTGAATGTCTGCAAGTAAAACATTTTCGGAATTCAACCCAAGTATCGGGCAAACAATGGGAACTTTGATCATCCATCAGATTCTCTCCTTAATCATCCGTCAACTAATTCAAGTTATAATTAGACCCGTTAGAGGAGTGTTATGGGTAGGATTGAAATTTTGACCAACCTAGATTGACCCATTTAACTTGTTTTGACCCGTTTTCTTGCAATACAAATCTAGTGACTCATACCCGACACAATTTAGAAAACTCATACTTGAATTGAGGCAAGAGAGAGAGAGAGTTATAGAAGTAGGTTGGATAACTTGTAAATCTATTTAACGCTCATATTATTTTGAATTTTACTATTTTAAACCCATTTATGACTGATTATTAGATAATTCATGTAATAACTCAGGAGGAGAAGTGATTTTCTTTATTTGAGCTGGAGAAGAAGATGGGATTGCGGAAATCTGAAGAGACATTTCCTTTTGCTGTTTTCTTGACTTAGGTGACTCAGCAAATATAGATGAAGAACACTGGACAGTAGAGGCTTTTCTGGGAGCGTTGAAACCATATCTATGTGTATTTGTAGGCTATGGCATCCTATGTAGTGATTGAGGTCTTCCATCAAAGGTTTATTTTCTCAAAACAAGTTCTTCGATCAAATTTAAGGCCAGATTGACATATAATGTTAAAGGTATAACTGTTCCATGGACATCTCTCCCAGAATTCAATCTGAGTATTGTGCGAATCGTCAGAGCAACATTAGTGAGGACAATCTGAAACGCGTGCACTATCAGAGCTACATTGGCAAGGAAAATCCAACCATGTGTCGTGTCCAAAATGACAATCCATTAAAAACTTTCTACAAGAGGACTGACTTGTCACAAGTCTTGCGTGTTCCATGTCTGGTCGTTTTCGTCTATTAGGACACCTATTTTCCCATGATGCTTGCATAAATAGATAAATATGATTGATATTTATAAACTTCAACTTAATATTTTTCCAATGAGGAAAGTATATCGCATTGCTGCTAGCTTTGGAAGACCACATTCATATAATATTGTAAGAACCCTCTCACGTGTAAGCCGGACTAGGAATGACATACAGACAAAAATATGCGATAAGGGTAGCACCTGGTATTATGTTAGAATGTACAATCCAAAGGCTTGAACTAATATGTAAAAGGAGACCACATGAATCAAAAGAGTATATAAATCTCATAGTCAAGCGATATAGGATATTTCAATGATGACAAAGTTGGCGTAGAATTACTAGGGATATTTCAATATTTTTAGAAACTCCATGCTTCCACCATCTACAACTTCTATGAAACCTTGGCCAATGAACGTTCACAAAGATTACTGCTAACCAGCCACCTAATCATTCGTTGACAATGTATATCAGAGCAAATCAGCTACCTGTCTGAGTGTCGGTTGGTTTATCACATGCCGCCGAATGTTGAAGAAACTGTCGTACGCAAGCCAAATAGTGAAAAACTCTTTCTTAGTTGAGCCATATGGAAATCAATTTGTGCTCCACTTGGAGGAAGACTTACCTGTGACAAAGGGATAATGAATCCCCACAGCGGAGGAAACTCGTATGCAACTTGATTTCTTTGTTTTTGGAACTCTTGTCCCTCGACAGTAATTGTCTTCGAGTTTGAAGCCATCACTTAGCTCTTTGGTCAACCAAAATGACGGATTCTGAATTACCCTTCAAATGCCTTTTCTCTTTCGAACCACAAACAGTTTCAGTTTAAAAGCTAGGAAAGGTTTGCGATTGCAGATACATATTCTCACCAAGCATATCTTGAACCTATCAAAAAAATGTTCTTGGTGGAGCACGTTCACATCAACCTGCAAAAATAAGTGTGATTAATTTCAATCTGTATGACATAGACTGTTGAAATGCATGTGTGAATTGTGTTAGAGAAGTCCCACATCAAATAATCGATGTGGGCTAGAGCAATTAATATATCTTAGTTGGCTCATATCTCATTAGCTTAATCTTTTGAGTAATGATGGACTCAGCTGTATATGTTGACGGGCTCAGATTTAGGTTCCCTCTTGGCAACCTCCCTAGATAAAGGTATCGGACTTCTGTTGCGTGCTCCTAATAAATAGTATCAGAGTCAATGGTTGATTGATGGCCTACTATCAATATATATCACTGTTTGGTAAATCTGGTGACCAACGAGGTTTCGGGGTTAGTAGACGTTGTAGTGTAGCAATGTGGGCCAGATGGATGTTGACGAATATTCAAGTTGAGATACATTGGTATACCTTGGTGAGGAAGGATACTTGAATAAGGGGGAGCAAAACCTAAGATTGGAGCTCACACATAAAAAAGAGATTATTGAAATGCACGTATGAGTTGTGTTAAAAAAGTCTCACATTGGCTAATTGATGTGATCTGAAATAGTTAATATATCATAATTGGCTCATAACTCATTAGTTTAAGCTTTTGAGTAATGATAAGTTCAACTGCATATATTGATGTGCTCGAATTTGGACTCTCTTTGGGCGATCTCTCGAAAGAAGTTATTGAACTTTTATTGCGTACTCCCAACATAGACAACAGCGGCAAAATACTTAAAAGGGTTCAAGTCATAGCTTCTTTAGGGCGGCTGATAGAATGGACACTCTCTTCCCACAAAAGGTCAACTCACTAAAGACTGATTTTTTGAGGACTTTTTAGCACTTAACCTTTCTGCAGACTGTCAATCCTGGAATGATAAATACTGTATGATTCCATCGCACCGAGAAATTGATAAGCTTGTGGGAAGCTCTGACAACTCTCAAATCTTGCGACATCTATTTAAGCCAGTTTTTGAAGGTGAGGAGCCATACGGACTGAGCTTGGCACGAGCTCTATTACCTTATAAATTTAGGATTCTCAACAAGGCAAGTTTCCAACTTCATTATGAATTCCCCTTCCAACTCTTCACAGCGTTCAGCCTGTCTCTCTTCAAGATTCTCGGGCATTTCGGTCAAAAGTTTAAAGGCAATGAGTCATGCTAACTATTTTGCACCACACTAATTATCCGATCTATACTTTTCTAAGACAACTCACACATACATTTCAATAACATTGAAAGTTGACAAAACATTTTTAATCTACATATTGAATTGGGTAAGGTTGCAACTCTCATGTATTATAGATGCAACTCCGTCAAGGATGCTAATTTCCCAATTGAGTCGGGAACTTTGCTCACCCTAAAGCAATATATCAAAGAGAAGTGGTTAAGCTTCACTAGGCCTCCTACTTCTTTAGGCAATTCCTCAAGACTCAAGCTGTTGCTCAGATTCAAGTCAATTAGGAACTTCATTCTTCCAATTGAATAGTTCATGTTTGGTAAACTACAACATATTTCAGGAGTCAACCTCTCTAATGTCAGCCGCCTTTTTAGAGTTAGAACCATTAATTTGTTTCCGTCGATAGATGGTAATTATATTTCAAACGGAAAACCATCAGGCACAAATACAAAGAGAAATTAGAGTGAAAGTGATTAAAACATAAGATAAGATACATTGATTAGGCTCCACACATCTGAATCATTTGTGAACACACTGTCAGAAAGTTCAAGTACAACTATGCATCTTAAATGCACAACGAATGCCCCAAAAATTTAGGGAGGAGAATGCCAAGAAAACCAAATAATCCTCGAATGACAAACAGAGAAAACCTTCGACAAAACGTTAAGTTACATAACTATAGAAACCATCAACTTCCAAACGAAGGTTACGTAAAGCACAGATTGCTCCAATCATGTAGAACAACATGTGGGATTAGAAACATTCTTGGAAAGAGCAATATCAAGTGTGGACCCACAATTCAAAACGCACGAAGAGCATACGGGGGCTTGGTAATTAAACTTGTTCTTCTAAGCCATCAAATTGGCAATGGGTTGACGTACAGAGAAGTCACGTGCTCTTTTAACTGGTCTGAGCATGAGTGTAGAGATCTTTCTGATCTTTATACATAAATGCATGGTTCGTGTAAAATTGAGAAATCGCACAAGGAGTGGCCTGGGGACGATGGTTGGGCGGCACAACCCTTCGTTAATGTCATTCCATGCATCGGCCACCTGTTTACGGAGTTCCTCCTTAGCCTTTTCCTCAGTAACCCCGTGTTGTTTCATGAAACACTCCACTGAGGATGCCACATGACCTCTCTCTTGCTCAAACTGTAAGCACATATCTCATGGAAATTATTTGTTTCTCCTATTGATAAGATCTATTAGACAAAATTCAGATAAATCAGTGTTATTCACTGGTAAGCTTTATAAACCTTGTGTCCAGCAATGTCATCCATGAGCCGACCCACTACTTTCGTAGCCTTCACCATCTTGGAGTTGCCATATAACAGCCAGTCAAAAGCATCTTGTGCGACAATATCTTCCATTCCCAGCAACAACGTCACCAGTAGCAATCAACAGCAGCGGATGTTAATGCAATGGGTATGTACTCCTCCATCGTCGGTACGTGGCTTTGGTGGAACCATTTGGCTTCAATGAAGTATGCTCTCACTAGGTTTTTCATCTAAGGATTCATCCTCAAAAATAAAGCTACATCAATATTCGAACTTTAATTTGTTTTGTGGACTTAAACATATAACAGTTTCTCATCCTTATCCAAAAACCCATATTTTGTTGCCACCGAATAGAGAGAAAGTTGCATTTGAATGATATAATCTCAAATGGCTTACAGCTTCTTTTGCATAGAAGAGGCGGTATGATTGTCCTTTTCTGGTCACTTCATAGCCAATTTCATCATACATATCAAGAACAATCTTGTAACACGGTTGCATGTACTCTGGCAATCCATCTTTGGCATTGATGTCCCACCTAAGTTCAAGTATCAAGCTTGACCCTAATTAACAGTTGATCGAGTTGGTAAACTAAGAAAAGCATCCAACTACAAACTGTACCTTTCTATTGCTTCCGTGAAGAGTTCTAGTTCTTCCAATGTGCCATAGTTATCATAGATGTCATCGATAATGGAAACTATGTTGGCCACCTTGATTAGTATTTCCCTAGCGCCTTCATACTCTGGCTCGAAATAAACTCCTGACATCCAGAGATACATCTCCACTAGCCTATCTCTAGCAAATGGGAACTTCCTTTCTACATCTAAATCCTTCCACCACCTATAGTTTACCAAAAAAAAAAATCCTATTTAAGGCAAAGACATCATTGATGAAATTATAGAAAGTACTTTAGCTAGATGAGCCAAAGAGATTGACAATCCTTGTCACCTTTACAAATGATTTTTAGTTCAGGATAAATTCAAATTGTGGATTAGTCTATGAGGATTTGGTGTTCTTCGAATATCTAGCTACTTCAGACATGCTATCATGAAGCTAACCTTGTAAGCTTGCCGAGTTCCTTCTGGTGTTGCACTTGCAATAAGTTGAAATCGAGTTTAGCTAAGGATACAAGACTTCATTATGCGAAGGATCCTCTTGGTAGAGTGGAATGTAACGCCTTGCCTCTAGCCTTGGTATTCCCTTGTGGATTGGCTGGTTTAGGGCGTGACTCACTTGTTTTTTGAGACTAGGGTTTGTTTTTCCTTTATCAATTGATTCAAGGTGAGTTATAGTAAAAGCAAGTGCATCATTCAATATATCATCACCATGAAACCGCAGATGGCAAGCTTCAAATAGACTTAGTAGTCCCTGCATGTCGGCGGTGAGTGAATTGCTGAAATTGCCTTCGCTATCCTTGAACTTGTTGAAGATTTCTGAATGGCCAAAAAAAGATGGAAAAGATGTTATTATGTTATACTATGAAAAATTCATGTTCAATTGGAAACAATTGGAAAAATGACATACTAAACTGAGGAATTAGAAGAAAGGACTATTCACCTTTCGAAGCAAGAACATTTGAAGAACTCGGGATATGAGTATCTTATAGGGAATGTTTAACTAATAAAGAAATCAAAACTAGAGAAAACTAAACTTGTTAGTGATATTATGTGTTCACTCTAATCAAATCAAATGGAAAATCAACTAGTGTCTACTTTATAATTTTTCCAACTAATCGATCAATGAAAATTAGAACATTACATACCACTTGAAATATTGTAACCTTGTTGTCTCAACAACCGAAAGAGAAGAGCGATGGTGTGCAGGTCGTTGTTATTGTCGCAATGAAATTTGAAATAGCTTTTGTGGATTTTTTTCCAATTGTTGATCTATCTCAATTTCGAAGTGGTAGGCAATTCCTAAGCGTTGGATTTGATCGATCAAGTTCAATTTCTGCGAAGGTTAGCCAAAGCATCTGTCAACATCTTTCGTACTTCTCCTTTCAATCTCTCGATTTGATCCTCTACTATGGCATGAGAACTCTGCAATCAATATAAAATTGGATCTTCAAAAAAAATTAGAGGAAAAAACATGGATTTAGTAATAATGTAAGAAATACATTAGGTTGCCTATGACCTGATTGTCACAATACATATGATTGAAATTATGGAGGAATTCTTCCTTCATGACTAGTTTTATTAAGAGTGAAGAGATTCTTTCTACATTTGTCAAGTCATATGTGCATGCCACAAGGTTCACATAGAAACTTTGAATCATTTAAGGCTCAATCGGCTCCCAACACAAGTATTATTGCTCAACTATTATAGAAATTTGGATTGTGTGTGCTTTTGTCGATTTAGGCCGGACTCTATTGATCATCTCTTCTTCGACTGCAATACTACTATTGCCTTGCAATTTTCTAGGCCACTAAATGTAATTTGGCTTAGCTTAATCGTTTTGGGCACGACAATCTCCAATGGGCTATATATCATATAAGTGGCCAGCACTTTTATCAAACCATTGCATGATTTTCTTTTGGCACTTTATGTCATATGATCTGGACTGAAAGGAACCAAAGGATGTTAGGGACAAGGCCTTTTTGTTAAGGTTGTCAAGGACAAGGCCTTGACTTTTAAACTTGTGGAAGACACCCCTCGTAACAAAAGAATGCAAGCGGGGCATATCTCCGTCAGTTTTTGATTGATATTTATCTGTCGTTCAATCTTGTTTTGTTATTTACTATTTGGCCATTGGTTTGGCCTATTCACCGCCTTGTGTTCTTGTTGGACCTCCCTTTTTCTTTCTTGTTTGGTTACCCAAGACACCCTTGCACCTGTCTTGACATCTTCTAGTGTCAATACGTGTACGAGGTCTATGTGGACGTGTTCCTCCTTTTACAATTTGCGCCTTGATTAGTCAATATACTTCTTACTTAACCCAAAAAAAAAAAAACACACGCATGGAATTTCAAATCAAGTGGAACTTTTTTTTATTTTTTCTTTATCAAATGCTGTGGGATGCTACCCTAATATTCATCGTAATTATGTTCAATCTCATAGTTTCAGAAAACAAAATGGAGGAAAAATTTCCGACATAATCCAAGAATAGCTTAAATGTTACCATTGAGCTGGAGTCGGAAGCATATTTGACAAAATAATCCCCCCATATGCCTGGATGAAAATTTGCTGATCGACGCTCAGCGACGTGACTTTTGATTTTAGTAGGAGGAGAAGATGGGATTGCTGAAATCTGAAGAGACATTTCTATTTTGCACTTTCCTGATTTAGGCTTATTGAAGGATATTTATAGGCTATAGCATCCTACGTACGTGGAACATAAAAACAAGGTTTATTTTTTCAAAAGG
>JAGVVM010021926.1:0-21794 GCA_019149425.1 Psidium friedrichsthalianum
GAAATTTCTAAGCACGGTTAGTCCTCCGTCCCCAAGAAAAGAAGGGGAAATTGTGAAAAAGGCCCAAATTATGGACAGAAAGGGGTCAAATCCAAGTAAACCTGACGAAATCCAGAGGTATCCGTCGCCGCCGGTGATGCATCCCCCGTTTTCCGGTGAGCCGTCAAGCCAAAGGGGGGATCCTCATCCCAAAACTCGTCATCGTCCTCAAGGACTTCCTCAAAGGACATGGTTTCCACGTTGAAAGGCTCGGATATCCCAAGTGAACCCTCTCGGCGGCCACTGCCGTTAAACGGCGGCATCATCGTCATCCCCAGATCACCAGGAAGCCCAAATCTTCCTCTCCTATCACCATCGCTGCTGTCCTTACCCATTGGAGCAACAGAGCTAATCTCCACCGGGGCGGGCAAAGGGACTGACAAGGGTTGAATCTCCGGCGATGGCGAATAGCTCTCCGGCGATTCCGCAAGCAACGAATCAGTGAGTTTGACAGAGGGTTGACTGGAATGACCATTTACGTGGCTGGACGGCGAAGCAACCTTGGGAACCCGGAAAAAGATTGAACTGGAGTGACGGCGAAGCACTGGAGGAGGAGCACTGCTGTCGATTGCTCCAGACTGAGATCGGAAGCTCAGAGCGCCTCGGAGCCCGTGCACTGCCACACCGCGGCCATAGAAACCCCGAGTGCCACCAGTTCGACGCCGTCTACGGCGATTGCGTTGGAATGCTGGCTCACGGTCACGCGGAGAGACCGTGAGGGGAGAGGGTGGGGACCACGGCGGCAGAAAAGCATGAGGCGGAGGTCTGCGGCGGAGAGGCGGCGGGGGACTACATGGGAGCGGAGAGCAGAGAGGTAGGCGGGGGCGGGGAGGGTCACGCCGAGGGCGAAGATGGCTGAGTCGACCGGGGCGAAGAGGGTGAGGGAGGGGGAGGAGAGGAGGTCGAAGCGGAGGTCAGATGTGGCGACAGCGTTGGCGGCGAGGTTGTAGCCGCGGGAGCGGAGGGCGGCGAGCGCGGCGTCGAGCTCTTCAACGGGGACGCAGGTGGCGCCGTCGGGAGGCTGAGGAGCGCGAAGACTAGCGTTCCGAAGAAGACGACGAGGGCGGCTTTGTGGTTGGTGGCGGTCCGCGACGCCATGTTTCTTGAAGATTTTCTTCGGGAGTTCAACCAAAGACGGAGGCAGGCGATTTGATTGGATTTGATTCGACCCGACTTGATCCTCACGTCAGCGAAATCGGATTCTGTAATGTTGGCCGTTTGGTTGGTTTGCTCGGTTGAGAAGATTCAAAGCTTTTTTTTTTGGGTGGCGGAATTGGAAAATTTTTCTTTTAACTTTTTGTTGTCAAGCTTTCTACTATATAGGGATTTGGAAAATTGCTCGACCAGCCCTAAATTTATTGTATGAATGTCGATTTAGCCACAAACTAATCAAATTTTGTCAATTTTGCCTTACCCCTTTGAGCGAAATTTCGATGCAGTCTTTCTGGCCAATCTTTGCCGAGAAATTACCGATGTGCCGATATCATATACAGGACAGCCAACGATGGCTAGATCGTCGCAAAAATTAACTGAAAGGTTACATTAAAGCGTAAAGGTTTAAGATAAATTAGCAAATTTAAAAGCTTAGATCTAAATTGACATTCGTGCAATGAATTTATGACTATTGAGTATTCCTATTAGCACATGGATACATTATATTTCTTCACCCTCTATCTTTTAATTTACGAGTTGAGTTTTATTCGATAGTTTTCATCGAACATAATTAGTAAGCTTGACAAGTTGGTGTCGCATGATGTCCCGTGTAGCCCACTCGCTGCTACATACGCTTACTAAATATAATTGACGATGAATATTTTGAATTTTCACGTACCTACTACTATTACAAAACACGACACAACAAAAATCGATTTTGGAACACTTCAAAACCCCTTTGACATCCATTGCATTGGATAACCAAATCAAGGTTCGGTGATTTGACTTCAATCTCGTTACGTCATTAATCATTAGGACGGAATGACACAGGTTGAATTCCCAAAATGCCCGTGGTACTATCCATTAAGAGAAGGTATTTGAATATTTCACGTGACGATTACTTGACTTGACGTTGACGCGTGATACGATAAATAGGGGTGTCAATAGTTCGGTTCCATTCGGTGAAAAATCGAACCAGACTGAACTATTAGGATATACACATGAACTGGATTGAATCTTGACCGAATCGGACGTGAACTGAACCAAACCCGGTTCAGTTCACGTCCGATTCCGTTCAATTTTCAATTTTTCCTTCCTCCATGGCTCACGCTCTGTAAAGCTCGAGTCCTCAGCTCTTCCTCCGATTTTTCCCTTCTCTTTTCTCCGTTTCCCAGTCTAACTTCCCTCTCGTGACTTTCTTTTGGTTTTTGATCTCTTGCCCACCCCCAATCTCACTTACCCACCGTCAGCATTTCTCCATTTCTTCATTTTTTTTTTCACTCCCCTCTCTACACGACACTCTCCAGATCTCTGTCTTCCCTCGTCTTGACGAAAGGCTACACTTCGCCTTGACGATGTCCCTGAACCAAACCGATTAAATTCGAACCCACACAACTGTGAATCCCCGTGAATCACCGCTGAAAATCAAGCCCTGGGCCCGGTTTTTGTGCTGTAGGGTGTCTTCACGTCCTCTAAACCGCTTGCCACTGGCCACCGTCCGAGGGATCAGGTAAAGAATCCATCTCCATCAATCGATTTCGGAGCAACAGAGAAGAGTCAGGTGAGCGTGACGAACTGAGATAGCAAGACGGCTTTTGGGTTTCTCTGTGACGAAGAAGAGAGGAGAGAGAACAGAGAAGAATGGATATTTCGAGAAGAAGAGAGAGATTGTGCAAAAAACTAAAAGGAATAATGGTTTTCTTTTTTTTTTTGTGTGGGTTTGATTAATTTTTCAATTAGAACCGAACTAATTTGAAATAAACCGAACTGAAAAAAAAAGACAATGCTTATTTTCTCATTAACTGAATTAAAAATTAAACTGGACTGAAATGCACCAATTTTTCGGTTCACTTCGGTTCAGTTCTTTACTCGGTTTGGTTCTATTTGGTCAGATAATCACACTTTTAATTAGCCCATTTATAGATTTTGGAATCTGGCCACGACCAAAAACTTTGATTAATTCCCCCAATTACCAAAGCTGATTCATTAGCCGATTCGACGCATGTTTAAAAAAAAAAACAATTTGAATACATTAATTTAAAAATCACCAAAGGTTTCTAAGAAAACAGCTTTTACCTTATTTTTAATCTTTTTGCAAAGGAAGATTTAGAAAGAGATGGGATGCAATGCAAGTGCTTTACAAGGTTCGCACTGCTATTGACTATACGAGGGCGCGCGTGATAACTATTCTATTTTTAGAATCAATTTTTTTTTAATAAAATACATTTTTTTAATTTCTAGTTTTTGAATGAATTTTTGAGAAAAAAGCGCATTTGATAACGACATCTAATTTATGTTCATGAATAGAAGTTCATTTGATAACTGTTGAAATTTTTTACTTTTGGAGTATTATTACACAAAATTTTCTATAAAAACTTCTACTTTATTTTTCATTTTCTAAAATTTGTTTTAAAAATAACTTTTATTATTAGAAAATATTATTTACTAATTAAAAATAAAAAAAATTATTATTTATTTTTTACTCCGGCGGCGGCGGCGGCGGAGGTGGCGATTGCGATTGCCGATGGAGGGGGTAGCGGCAGGTGGTGGTCATCGGTATTGGCAGCGGCGGGCAGAGGTACGTTATTTCTTATTTTTGTTTCTCGAATAGAGAAATTACAATTTTTAACTTCTTATTTCTTTTCAAACTATTCTTGGAACAAAAATTTGTTCCAGAAACAGAAAAATAGAATTATATTACTAAACGAATTTCTATTCTAAACCCGTTTCGGAAACAGGCTCGAAACAGAAATAGAGAAATAGAATGATTACGATGCGCATGCTAAGTAGCTTATGAATTCTCGTAAGTTACTTTTTATATTTGGAAGAGTTTACAGTACGCGTCAAGCAGTTGAGGAATGGTCGTAGTCCCCCACCAGTCCCCAATTCACCGTTGCATCGCGCGAAAATACGAATCGACAGTGTCGGCTTGAAACCGTTTTTGGGTCAAAAAACCGTTTTCGGTTGGAGCGCGTGCATCTCGTTTTGGTGAACGTGTTCTAAACCCTTAGCACCAAAAACGTTTTGGTGAACGTGAAACTATGGTGCTCGTCTATCTCGAAGTGATGAATCGCAAGGGATGCCAAGCGACAACAACCTCTCTTTTAGTCTTTGGATTTATTTATTAAGTGAATATTATAAGATCCTTAAGCTAGTTTTTCTTTCAATTATAGATCTGAATTTAGAATAGACCTTGGAACTCTCGGCTCCAAAGATTGGAATTGGGAACTGAATTGGTCGGTGTTAGATCTTTGAAAATCAAAATCAGCTCGCTACAAAACATGTGTTAGTTAAGTGGTTCTATCATTTGACCATCCCGTAGACCATAGTTCAATTCTCGATAGGTGCAGAGGTTTTTTTTTTTTTTTTCTCATTTCAAAACTGATTTATTGCCGATTAAGCTTTGGAATCGAACCGAACCGGACCGAACCTTCGCTAGTCCTAGATTCGCCAAATGGAAAGTCAAATTGATTTGTTCCAAAACCCGACGTCAACTTATTGATCCGGTTGGTTAGGTCCGATTTACGGATTAGACTGGTCTCGATGCTCGCCCGCTATCGCTTCCGACCCCTTTCGGACTCGCAAAAGCCCGGCTTCCCGCCCCTCGTAAAGGTGTGCTTAACTGAAAACGTCATCGCTTCGTGGAAGCAACGCGCCGCTGGAGCGCGCCTCTTGCCATTTGGTGGCTCCCAATCGCAGCCGTCCGCCCGCCGTCCGCCCACCGACGTTTTTCGCGTGAATTGAACGAAGGGCAGCGTCACCAGGAATAGTAGTAACCTCCACGAGCCACAAAAGTCGACGTTGACGGTCAACGCACGCTTCTACTTGTCTTGCCTTGTTTTGTCCTTGCATCGATTTCTTCAAATTCCACTTTCCTCTGTGTAGCCTTCTCCTTGTCATCTACGTTTTTTTTTTTTTTTGACAAATTAAATTTTTAGAGTGTCCACTTCAAAAATTTAAATTAATAGGTGAATATAAGGATCGTAGACAAATGAGAACATCAAACCCACTGCCCATGCAAGTCAAATTAGAAACGACTAGACTCGTCAGACGGGGTGAGTCGGGTCAAATAGAAAATAGTTCTATTCATATAAGTCGTTTTGACTCATTTTTATGCGATGCAAATTTAGTGATTCATACTTAACTTGTACTTGACCTTGACTCATATTATTAAATATTTCCATATTATTAAATATGGAAATATTTAATAATATGAGTCAAGTCAAGTACAAGTTAAGTATGAATCACTAAATTTGCATCGCATAAAAATGAGTCAAAACGACTTATATGAATAGAACTATTTTCTATTTGACCCGACTCACCCCGTCTGACGAGTCTAGTCGTTTCTAATTTGACTTGCATGGGCAGTGGGTTTGATGTTCTCATTTGTCTACGATCCTTATATTCACCTATTAATTTAAATTTTTGAAGTGGACACTCTAAAATTTAATTTGTCAAAAAAAAAAAAAAACGTAGATGACAAGGAGAAGGCTACACAGAGGAAAGTGGAATTTGAAGAATCGATGCAAGGACAAAACAAGGCAAGACAAGTAGAAGCGTGCGTTGACCGTCAACGTCGACTTTTGTGGCTCGTGGAGGTTACTACTATTCCTGGTGACGCTGCCCTTCGTTCAATTCACGCGAAAACGTCGGTGGGCGGACGGCGGGCGGACGGCTGCGATTGGGAGCCACCAAATGGCAAGAGGCGCGCTCCAGCGGCGCGTTGCTTCCACCGAAGCGATGACGTTTTCAGTTAAGCACACCTTTACGAGGGCCGGGAAGCCGGGCTTTTGCGAGTCCGAAAGGGGTCGGAAGCGATAGCGGGCGAGCATCGAGACCAGTCTAATCCGTAAATCGGACCTAACCAACCCGGATCAATAAGTTGACGTCGGGTTTGGAACAAATCAATTTGACTTTCCATTTGGCGAATCTAGGACTAGCGAAGGTTCGGTCCGGTTCGGTTCGATTCCAAAGCTTAATCGGCAATAAATCAGTTTTGAAATGAGAAAAAAAAAAAAAACCTCTGCACCTATCGAGAATTGAACTATGGTCTACGGATGGTCAAATGATAGAACCACTTAACTAACACATGTTTTTGTAGCGAGCTGATTTTGATTTTCATAAAGATCTAACACCGACCAATTCAGTTCCCAATTCCAATCTTTTGGAGCCGAGAGTTCCAAGGTCTATTCTAAATTTCAGATCTATAATTGAAAGAAAAACTAGCTTAAGGATCTTATAATATTCACTTAATAAATAAATCCAAAGACTAAAAGAGAGGTTGTTGTCGCTTGGCATCCCTTGCGATTCATCACTTCGAGATAGACGAGCACCATAGTTTCACGTTCACCAAAACGTTTTTGGTGCTAAGGGTTTAGAACACGTTCACCAAAACGAGATGCACGCGCTCCAACCGAAAACGGTTTTTTGACCCAAAAACGGTTTTCAAGCCGACACTGTCGATTCGTATTTTCGCGCGATGCAACGGTGAATTGGGACTGGTGGGGGACTACGACCATTCCTCAACTGCTTGACGCGTACTGTAAACTCTTCCAAATATAAAAAGTAACTTACGAGAATTTCATAAGCTACTTAGCATGCGCATCGTAATCATTCTATTTCTCTATTTCTGTTTCGAGCCTGTTTCCGAAACGGGTTTAGAATAGAAATTCGTTAGTAATATAATTCTATTTTTCTGTTTCTGGAACAAATTTTTGTTCCAAGAATATTTTGAAAAGAAATAAGAAGTTAAAAATTGTAATTTCTCTATTCGAGAAACAAAAATAGAAATAACGTACCTCTGCCCGCCGCTGCCAACTACCGATGACCACCACCTGCCGCTACCCCCTCCATCGGCAATCGCAATCGCCACCTCCGCCGCCGCCGCCGCCGGAGTAAAAAATAAATAATAATTTTTTTTATTTTTAATTAGTAATAATATTTTCTAATAATAAAAGTTATTTTTTAAAACAAATTTTAGAAAATGAAAATAAAGTAGAAGTTTTTATAGAAAATTTTGTGTTAATAATACTCCAAAAGTAAAAAATTTCAACAGTTATCAAATGAACTTCTATTTCATGAACATAAATTAGATGTCGTTATCAAATGCGCTTTTTTCTCAAAAATTCATTCAAAACTAGAAATTAAAAAAATGTATTTTTATTAAAAAAAAATTGATTCTAAAAATAGAATAGTTATCACGCGCGCCCTCGTATAGTCAATAGCAGTGCGAACCTTGTAAAGCACTTGCATTGCATCCCATCTCTTTCTAAATCTTCCTTTGCAAAAAGATTAAAATAAGGTAAAAGCTGTTTTCTTAGAAACCTTTGGTGATTTTTAAATTATGTATTCAAATTGTTTTTTTTTTTAAACATGCGTCGAATCGGCTAATGAATCAGCTTTGGTAATTGGGGTAATTAATCAAAGTTTTTGGTCGTGGCCAGATTCCAAAATCTATAAATGGGCTAATTAAAAGTGTGATTATCTGACCAAATAGAACCAAACCGAGTAAAGAACTGAACCGAAGTGAACCGAAAAATTGGTGCATTTCAGTCCAGTTTAATTTTTAATTCAGTTAATGAGAAAATAAGCATTGTCTTTTTTTTTCAGTTCGGTTTATTTCAAATTAGTTCGGTTCTAATTGAAAAATTAATCAACCCACACAAAAAAAAAAGAAAACCATTATTCCTTTTAGTTTTTTGCACAATCTCTCTCTTCTTCTCGAAATATCCATTCTTCTCTGTTCTCTCTCCTCTCTTCTTCGTCACAGAGAAACCAAAAGCCGTCTTGCTATCTCAGTTCGTCACGCTCACCTGACTCTTCTCTGTTGCTCCGAAATCGATTGATGGAGATGGATTCTTTACCTGATCCCTCGACGGTGGCCAGTGGCAAGCGGTTAGAGGACGTGAAGACACCCTACAGCACAAAAACCGGGCCCCAGGGCTTGATTTTCAGCGGTGATTCACGGGGATTCACAGTTGTGTGGGTTCGAATTTAATCGGTTTGGTTCAGGACATCGTCAAGGCGAAGTGTAGCCTTTCGTCAAGACGAGGGAAGACAGAGATCTGGAGAGTGTCGTGTAGAGAGGGGAGTGAAAAAAAATGAAGAAATGGAGAAATGCTGACGGTGGGTAAGTGAGATTGGGGGTGGGCAAGAGATCAAAACCAAAAGAAAGTCACGAGAGGGAAGTTAGACTGGGAACGGAGAAAAGAGAAGGGAAAAATCGGGAAGAGCTGAGGACTCGAGCTTTACAGAGCGTGAGCCATGGAGGAAGGAAAAATTGAAAATTGAACGGAATCGGACGTGAACTGACCGGGTTTGGTTCGTTCACGTCCGATTCCGGTCAAGATTCAATCCATTCATGTGTATATCCTAATAGTTCAGTCTGGTTCGATTTTTCACCGAATGGAACCGAACTATTGACACCCCTATTTATCGTATCACGCGTCAACGTCAAGTCAAGTAATCGTCACGTGAAATATTCAAATACCTTCTCTTAATGGATAGTACCACGGGCATTTTGGGAATTCAACCTGTGTTCATTCCGTCCTTAATGATTAATGACGTAACGAGATTGAAGTCAAAATCACCGAACCTTGATTTTGGTTATCCAATGCAATGGATTGTCAAAGGGGTGTTTGAAGTGTTCCAAAAATCATTTTTGTTGTGTCGTGTTTTGTAATAGTAGTAGGTACGTGAAAATTCAAAATATTCATCGTCAATTATATTTAGTAAGCGTATGTAGCAGCGAGTGGGCTACACGGGACATCATGCGACACCAACTTGTCAAGCTTACTAATTATGTTCGATGAAAACTATCGATAAAACTCAACTCGTAAATTAAAAGATAGAGGGTGAAGAAATATAATGTATCCATGTGCTAATAGGAATACTCAATTAGTCATAAATTCATTGCACGAATGTCAATTTAGATCTAAGCTTTTTAATTTTGCTAATTTATCTTAAACCTTTACGCTTTAATGTAACCTTTCAGTTAATTTTTGCGACGATCTAGCCATCGTTGGCTGTCCTGTATATGATATCGGCACATCGGTAATTTCTCGGCAAAGATTGGCCAGAAAGACTGCATCGAAATTTCGCTCAAAGGGGTAAGGCAAAATTGACAAAATTTGATTAGTTTGTGGCTAAATCGACATTCATACAATAAATTTAGGGCTGGTCGAGCAATTTTCCCAAATCCCTATATAGTAGAAAGCTTGACAACAAAAAGTTTAAAAGAGAAAATTTTCCAATTCCCGCCACCCAAAAAAAAAAGCTTTGAATCTTCTCAACCGAGCAAACCAACCCAACGGCCAACATTACAGAATCCGATTTCGCTGACGCTGAGGATCAAGTCGGGTCGAATCAAATCCAATCAAATCGCCTGCCTCCGTCTTTGGTTGAACTCCCGAAGAAAATCTTCAAGAAACATGGCGTCGCGGACCGCCACCAACCACAAAGCCGCCCTCGTCGTCTTCTTCGGAACGCTAGTCTTCGCGCTCCTCAGCCTCCCCGACGGCGCCACCTGCGTCCCCGTTGAAGAGCTCGACGCCGCGCTCGCCGCCCTCCGCTCCCGCGGCTACAACCTCGCCGCCAACGCTGTCGCCACATCTGACCTCCGCTTCGACCTCCTCTCCTCCCCCTCCCTCACCCTCTTCGCCCCGGTCGACTCAGCCATCTTCGCCCTCGGCGTGACCCTCCCCGCCCCCGCCTACCTCTCTGCTCTCCGCTCCCATGTAGTCCCCCGCCGCCTCTCCGCCGCAGACCTCCGCCTCATGCTTTCTGCCGCCGTGGTCCCCACCCTCCTCCCCTCACGGTCTCTCCGCGTGACCGTGAGCCAGCATTCCAACGCAATCGCCGTAGACGGCGTCGAACTGGTGGCACTCGGGTTTTCTATGGCCGCGGTGTGGCAGTGCACGGGCTCCGAGGCGCTCTGAGCTTCCGATCTCAGTCTGGAGCAATCGACAGCAGTGCTCCTCCTCCAGTGCTTCGCCGTCACTCCAGTTCAATCTTTTTCCGGGTTCCCAAGGTTGCTTCGCCGTCCAGCCACGTAAATGGTCATTCCAGTCAACCCTCTGTCAAACTCACTGATTCGTTGCTTGCGGAATCGCCGGAGAGCTATTCGCCATCGCCGGAGATTCAACCCTTGTCAGTCCCTTTGCCCGCCCCGGTGGAGATTAGCTCTGTTGCTCCAATGGGTAAGGACAGCAGCGATGGTGATAGGAGAGGAAGATTTGGGCTTCCTGGTGATCTGGGGATGACGATGATGCCGCCGTTTAACGGCAGTGGCCGCCGAGAGGGTTCACTTGGGATATCCGAGCCTTTCAACGTGGAAACCATGTCCTTTGAGGAAGTCCTTGAGGACGATGACGAGTTTTGGGATGAGGATCCCCCCTTTGGCTTGACGGCTCACCGGAAAATGGGGATGCATCACCGGCGGCGACGGATACCTCTGGATTTCGTCAGGTTTACTTGGATTTGACCCCTTTCTGTCCATAATTTGGGCCTTTTTCACAATTTCCCCTTCTTTTCTTGGGGACGGAGGACTAACCGTGCTTAGAAATTTCCGATCACAGAAGAGGGCAAATTTCGATCTTGCAATTTGCGGCTTACATAACTCTTTCATCGACCCTCGACTCATTTTGAGTCCGATATCACGTACAACCCAAGTCGAAATTCATGAACTGTGTTTTCGGTATTACATTTTCTAAAATTCCATCCTTGATTGTACATATAAACGATTCAGGAGTGAGATGAGGGTGCCTCTCAGATCTCCTGGGAAAAAATTCGTAACAGCGGCGAGAGAGCCCTTTGGGTACATTTGATTAATTCACTTCGGCCGATCTAACCCAAAAATAAAAAAAAAGGTGTGGCCCTGAACTGCGAGCACCACGCAGAGACACTATAGTTTCGGGTCAAAAATATCGGCGCAAGCGACTTCCCGACCAACATAGGAAATATCAAACATCCAAGCAACATGCAAGATGCAAAGCCACTCCTATGTCGGCAAGATTGTCCAGAAGATTGTACAACTACACAAAAACAAATGGCAAAGGATTTGAAACCCATCCATCGGAACCCCACATGAGGTTTGCAGAAAGAAGCGGCAAAGGTCCCGAAAGATGTCGGCACTGGAACAGGAGAAGTGGGCTTTTGGTCGATGAAAGATGGAAGACAGGAGAGACTTGAAGGGCTCAGTACTATGAGAATGCAGGAATGGCAACACACGAGGCTTGCCAATGAACTCACATTAGGTTCACATACCTCCTGCACTTAAAAACTAAGCACTTTTCCTGTCAACTATCAAGACAACTAAGAAAACGCGATGTGGTCGGTCCTGCTTTGTCCGGTCCAAAGAGCAATGCTAGTCGGTCATCTAAGACCAAGAGAACATGGCCGAGATTGACAAGGATTATTCTTTTGACATCACCAAAGCTGAGAAAATATTTGATCACCTACTGAAAGACGGGCAGTTGAAGCTTCCGAAAGGGCATGTGATTCCAACGGCTGATGAGAAAAAAGGGAGGAAATTTTGTAAATGGCATCACTCAGGGAGCCACACCACCAACAACTGCGTCGTTTTCAGAAATCAGTTGCAAAAAGCCATCTCAGATGGCCGATTGACGCAGTTTAGAACTTTAGAATGAAGAGGGAAAAGCATCAAATTCACTACTCCAAATCAGATGCTCTGATTCAACTTCCATGGCATCGTCAGAGAAAGATTGTTCTTTCATGTAAAGCTCTAACGTTGAGAGAGAATGCTTACAAAATAAAATATATATAACCCCAGTATGATGCCGTTCACATCGAGATGCAAAAGACAGCTTTGGAAAGTAATGTGTATCCCTCCGATCCAGCAACAATGCTTGATCTAAATCTCACATGGTATCCGCAGACATTTCACATCTAGGGAAAACTTAAAAAACAGAATAGAGCAACAATACAAACGCCCTCTACCAAAAAAGTACCTAACTAACCAACCAAAGGCACAATGAAAGGAATTACTTGGAGGGAAAACGGCACAGCAAGACACTGGCTTCATTAGCTAGTTATTAGTATTATCAAGTTGTGGACTGGTATTACCTGCTTCAGCCTTGAGTATTTCATCTCCTCTGCGATGGTTCTCGTCGACATCCAGCACATCGTCCATCAGGTCATCCTCTCCGACGTTGATGTCTTCAACATCCTCATCCTCATTACTACCTGTGCCAGGGGATTTTTCTGACCTTGGGTCCATGCTCCAGCCGGTGGGTTTCCAACTCTTTATCCATCGTTTCCTGTAAGTTCAGATCATCATTTGCTTTTCTCCCTTTCCTCGCATTTTGCCACCTCTCCAACTGC
Organism: Psidium friedrichsthalianum; assembly: GCA_019149425.1. Taxonomy (NCBI): domain Eukaryota; kingdom Viridiplantae; phylum Streptophyta; class Magnoliopsida; order Myrtales; family Myrtaceae; genus Psidium; species Psidium friedrichsthalianum. The sequence continues at coordinate 12,532 of JAGVVM010021926.1, forward strand.
TTCTCGACATTTGCAATATACTGCTCCCCAATCTGTTTCTGATATTCAGATAGCTCCCGTCGCCTAGCGCTCTTCCACTCCAGGAAATCCTGTTCATGGATCAAGCACTGATCAATAATGTAAACCAAAAGGACCAATTGCAGAAAACGGACACGCCCACATAATTTCGCCTTGGACAACTTGTTGACATGTAACGGAGAGGGAAAATTACACTTTTCTCCCGCTCTTGTAAACATCGACAAAATGATGGACCCATTTCCTTTGTGCTATGTGCCAGTGCGTACGTATATCCAGATTAAAATACCTATATATCTCTATGGATGCACATGTACCGCAACTTTGTTTTTTTAAGAATAACAGCAGAAAGAAACCAACCTGCTCCTTTTGCTGCTCAATCAAGGTTGCATCTTTCTCCAATGGTTTTGCAGGTAGATAGTATATGGACGGCTTTGTTTTAGTCCTGCAACAATATGCATAGCACCTACTTTTAAGCATATAAAAACAACAAGCAAATAGAGTTATTCTACCTATGGCAATGAAAGAAGAGATTCAGCATCCAGTTGCTTTATCACGGCCATCATATGAACAGAAACTTATCTTCGTCTCAATAAAATTGTGAATAGGGACACTTTTGGACCAAAAGGAAAAATAACCTGCAGCAGGGGAAATTATTAGAAACCATGAATACAATACTTAGTGAAAGATATTGAAGCACCTGCACAGGATGACTTAGATGAGATCACTCATAATGAAAGAAAATTATAATGTTATTCAGGAAAGCGGAACCGACCTTATAAAATTGCTAAGTTTTTCCATGGTGCTCAGTCCAGTGCAAAAACAGCAACTCCAACTTCTTTTCTTCTGCCTTAGCAGCAATCCGTGCCCTAAGAGTCTGATGCGAATAGAGGTAGTAAACAAAAGAGAGTAAATGTCAACTGCTTCGTTAACTAATACGACAAGAACCAAGCACTCTTCTTCTCTTTCTTTCTGATTTAATATAACTTCATAAAAAAAATACAAACCAAATCTTGCTTTCCTCTTTTCTGCAATTTGCTCACGCTCTTGCTGCCTCAGCTTTTCACTTTCTTCACGTGCTCTTTGCTCAGCCTACAAAGAAATTTGTTGTCTAAGACTAGATGACAAGAAATAGCCAACTTGCTCGCACCAACTTGGTTCTCTGAAACTTAACAAAAGATAATCAAGCACATTCTGTAGTTTCATCATGAACTGCCATGGTCCCATAAAGAAGAGCCATCATGTTCTACTCAGATGACTTAAATATGGGACAACTTACAGTAAGTACTTTCACCATTGACACAATGCAATCATATGCTTACTTATATCCATTAGAATGGGATTCTTTTTGAGGCACACCACTACCTATTATAAAGATTATTACACAATGCAGACATACTAGTCTAGCCATAGAGGAAAGGAAAATAACCTCCATTACTAAAAAAGTCATAGGAGCACAACGTACATCATCACATCTTGAGATCGAATGTCCTCACATGAGTTTGACATGAAGAATACCAGCCTACTATAATCAACAAGAAATCATCATAGTTAGTCTATAAAATGCAGATGCTACCAGAAACTGGTAAGACTAACAAGTCTTTACTCTTTGTAGAGATTTTGACCTCCGCATAATGCATCCGATCCTGACAGCTGCATGTCCTCCTTTCTGAATCTCTGGAAGAATTCAACAAAGCAGAGATTAATGAAGTGATAAATCACTTTAGAATTCCTTATGGCACTAAAGATCAACAAAATCACGTTACAGAATGAAGATGCAAAATTACATTGCCAAGCGGCTCAAATGAACAAATGGGATTTCTTTCAGAATGTAGGACTCGAGTGACAAACAAAATTCTTTAACTATCATGTTTTGTTCGATTCTTGCCACAATACATGTCCATAAAACATAACAACACCAAACAACGAGAAGAACATACTAAAGACATGACGCACAGTGTTAATGCCATGAGGATTGTCAAAGAGGGCAGAAAAGATAAGCATGGATGGTATTCAGAACTTAAAGCAATATAACCAGAGGGTGGCCAAACATAGAGTAAGGGCCTCCCACCATCCTCAGCTCCTTAAGACTGCAGAAAATGCATGATACAAATACCTGTCAAGGATGCCAGACAATGCTTCTCTGCTTCCCAACTTGTCATGGCACAATCAACGGATCCATAAAAGTGTACTAGTAAAGAATCCTCTTAAGGACACTTCAGCAGAAAAATACTAGCTCAGGATAAAACTTAACATGGTTTTAATGATCTAGATAGAGGACAAAATATTTATGAAAAAGAGGAATTCACAAAATCACCTTGTCGGTTTGATTCAATTGCACTAATCAGTAGGGAATTAGATTGGTTTTTCTTTTCTTGAAATATGTGAGGCATAGGCCAATGAGCATGTCTCATGCTTAAGACAAGACAGACACCTTAATATACTAAACATGCAACAGTGCACCAACTAAAAACATAAAAGTCACCAGGCAAACATTGAGAACATTGGCATTCTAACATGCGACCAAAAAAATAAATATGCATCCCAAATTGCACGTTGCTAATGGAACCATGGATCCCCATGACGAATGCTCTCTGATGAATCTTCAGCAGCACATACTTATAATTGGAGGTACTAGAAATAAAAAATGTCAATTCATTGTTCTTTGAGCGACTGAATTTAATAAATCTCAATGACTTGATGCCTGATCTCACATAACCCTAAGTAACTAAGCACCATCTTCGACCAATACCTTTTTTCACTGCATCTGTTACACAAGGATCCTACAAGTTGTATTTGCAGTACATTATCAAGTAAGGTTTTCCATCATTAATGAGTTTCACAACAAGAGCCTTGACCAATAAATTACTCTTAACACAGCTCTTTCCACTACATGCAACAGACATTACAGATCACCAAACTGCACTCGTGATGATACAGTTAGCAAATTCTAGCAGAAACTAAAAAAATTGTCTGCAACGGGAGATCAATTTTTTTTTTTTTTTTGGGAAAGGTAAGTGCAACGGGAGATCATTTGGTAACAATAGAAAAAAAAAAAACATTTGTCTTGATCAGTGCTTAGTAACCACAAGAAATAACCTCGAGAACATGAAATAAACTTGTCATACCTCCAAAGTTCCTAGAAGCTGACCCAGCATTCTTTTATTCCGATTGACCAAGCTAGGGTCCTCATTCTTCGGTAAAACCCTTGGAAGAGGTTCCATTTCTGGAGCCTCAAATTCCTATAACATAAGGTGAACAATTCATAGTTAGCTCGCAGCAGCACCCTACAAGAAAGAAGTGATGGAATAATCATGCACATGTCTTACCGTCTTTCCTGCTCGCTTATTGAAATCTCTCCTTGAACTAACAGTCTGCTGCCAATCAGATGGCTTCTTATCAATTTGATTTGCAAACAACATCTCCCTCCAACAATGAATCCCACGTCTTCGCATCCTTTGCTGCTTCAGCATCCTCTATTATCTCTCCGTCTTCCACCTTCAATTTCAAGCAAGCGCACACATGTGCTTATCAGCAAACAGATAATATACCAACTGAAATTCATGCAAAGCAAGCAGATTAACAACACAACAACATCTCTCTCACCTAACCAGCAAGTACATCCACTTAAAGTAAAAAAAAAAAAAAAACTGTTAACTACCCTCTTCACTTTCCTTGATAATCAGATGACCGAACCCAAAAGAAAATAAGAAAAACACGAACCTTGAAGACAGCAGACGAGAGGCGGCGCTTGGCAGGAGGCTGATCTTCGTTGTCAGTCCTATCGGCCTGAAGACCATAACCCAGAGCCAGAATCTCAGCAACCCAAGTAACAATCCAAAACCACTTGCACAAAAACACAAACTGAAGCTGAAGAGGCAGGCAAAAGATATGCTATTCGTCTTACAGGGCGAACAAAACCACGTTGCCGAGCTCCATTGGCGGCTACGTTGCGAGGGCCAGCACCAGGAAATCCCCCTCTGCGAAGGCCCCTCGGGTCTCGAAGCCTCTCCGTTATCTGCTTTCCACACCCCCCAAAAACGTAGAAGACCCAAACGGCCAATTAACGATACGAACTCGACTGCCACACAAAGTTTTCAAAGAGAGAGAGAGAGAGAGAGAAAGAGGGCACCTCGCGTTGCTGGCGATGAAGCTCATCGATCTCTTTGCGAAGCTCCTCCTCCGTCTTCTCCGCCGCCGCCGTGCTCCCCATTTTGGGTCGTGCTATCAGCAGGCAACGTATACACCCCAAGAAGAAGAGACCCAGATGGAGATGGTGAAGAAGAAGGGTTACGACGATGAGACCTAGAGAGCGCGGCAGAGGCCGGTGAGCGAAGCAGGGGGTGAAACCCTTCTTAGGTCTATGGCTTGCGTAGCGACAGCAGATGCAATTTGTGCGTAATAGAGTGGAGTTGAGTCGATCTTGCTCGGTATTGAGTTTGATTTGATTGGAATATCAAGGATCGATAATCAGGCTAAGCTTAATTGAGCTAGCTCGAGCTTGGATAATCAATTATAATAAGGATTCAATGTCGTCGAGATCGCACTCAATTCAGATCGATTACTCGATAAATTTAGTCGGAACTCGAATTATGCTCGAACTAAGCTCATGCGCAAAAGCTCTAATTCTGAAAAATCAATGTATTTATTTTGTTTTGAGAACATATATAATTAACAATTTTCTTTGACAAGGCTCAAGAGATACTTGAGTTAAGTATATTTTGATTTAAGCTTTGATTAGATTGAGTATTCAAGATAATCGACAAGATAGTAAAAGTCGAAAAAAATTAATGTTAGGGTGTGTCATGCTTCCCAACAACAAAAAAAATATATGAAATGCGATGTACTAATTATAGCGAAATCATATGTTGAACATAATCCTAATTCAAGAGTGAATCAGAATAAAATCTTGTGCCTTGATTTCTCTTTTCTACTGTTGTACACTTACTTTGCTATGACTGTGTGTTGAATCCTACCAATTAATAGCGTGCATTTTTAGAATTCATCTGATATTTTAGAAATTTCAGGTGATAAATCTTTTTAATTTCATCGGATTTTTGATAAATCATTTAACAATGAATAAAGGGTAGGGATTAAGAGGATTTTTCTTACTTTCTTTTGATTTGTCACGCTAATCAAAAGAGGATACTCAAGGGACATTAGAAAGTACCCACTATTTGTGCTTAAGATGAAAGACACTGTAGAGATGAGAAGTGCAATTATTAGAGAGGATTAATGAACCTTTCAGAGTTCATTTCGTACTTTTTAAACCCGAGACAGAAAAAGGTTATTTAGGAATTTAGCCTCAAATCGAAGCGGATGGTCTAGGGTCAACCCTGAAAACGGGCTATCTTTTTAAAATTTCAAATTTTAAATGAACTTCAAGTAATACAACTATTATTTTAGGAAAACATAAAACATGAACGTTCTTGCGGCATTGTGATTAAGGCGTAGATAGATATCTTAGGTTTTCCAATTCCAAAACGTATCTCCAACATGTCTATGTTGAAAAATCGATTTTATACCGTGAACCGCACCCTGATTTGTCAAGGCTAGTTCCTTAAACTTTTTACCAAGGAACCTACTCATTCCCCGTGCGAACATGCTTGGCACCGATTGAGTAACGCCGATTTGGTTCGATTCTTGGGTGGAACTACCCTCGGTCGATGATCCCTAGTTTTAGACCCAAAACAAAAATCACTGGATGGGCCCTCTTCCCACAATGATTATTCAGTTGGGGGCCAAATGCACGTAAGTGGGCTTTTCCAAAAACTCACACGAGCTTATTTATTCTAGTTGAATTTGGGGCTTCTGCATTAACAGGGCTCTTCGGGAGGAGCCCAGCCCAGCCTCTTCAAGTTCATGTCGAGTTTTGCTTCTTGGTCACAGGATGTCGAGAGGAATCCTCTTATCCACATCCGGATTTCCTTCTGGCTAAAAAAGGAGGCAGGTCATCTAGGGTTCGGCACGACATGCATGACCGGTGATGTCACTGTCAGAAATTTCACATTAGTCTTTGCTCATCTCGTTCGTTGATAATGCGACGAGACAATTGGTACAAACGATAGTCAACAGTAATCGGCGATGGACAAGAAGCCTGTCGGGATACGTTACGTAAACATAAGCGACTGTCTCCTTCCAGCTCCTGGTTAGGACAAAAACGTCGCGGCACATCAATCAAAACAGTCCAAGGGAGCAAAAGAGAGGAAGATCACGCCACGATTTCCCACATGGCTTCGTTCTTACGAATCGTTTCAGAGGTAGTGACTCGATCTAGCACGGCCCAATCGGGGCATGCGCTCTCGATTCAATCTCTAGGTTTTCTAAGGTCAATAGAAGAATCCCATATCGTCGTTTTTCTTACGCTAACCCCTAATCTCCCCCTTCTAGTTTGGTTGAATGCTGATTCTAGGGGCGCTATGCCTCCATCACTGTTGTTGTTGGTGTAGTTGAAAAGAAGAGCTTACCTGGCCGTGATTGTGACTAGATTTTTCATATGTTAAATGAGATTGAGAAAGAGATATATATTAGCGGAAAGCAGTGTAATTAATAATCGAGCCTTGAAAAATAAGCAATTCTTGCATCTTCGTACAAGATATTGGATTCTTGCTTGAGGAATTAGGCTCAAGAGCGTCACGAGTGACGACTCTTAACACGGAAGACTTGTCCCATTTACCAAGAGGCAAAGAATTCTCTAACAACATTTGCAAGATACAAACATCCAAAACATGCACCGTGATTTGAATTTCTAGGAAAGTTGAAATTTTCGGCATCTGCTAGATTATTGATAACGATGGGGGTAGACCCACTTGTTAACTAGCAAATGTGTACACACGTTGCGCGCTCGCTACAAAATTGCTTATTAGGAAGGTTGCAATAAGATGGAAAAGATTCAAACTACCGAAACATGTAGCACATTTAGAATTATAACTTACGCATATGCTCATAGTTACGACGATAATGAGATTATAAGTACTTGAGCATATATTGAGGTACAAACAGAAGAAAGATTTGAAATCTCTAAAAAATATGACGTACTTCTAACTTTATATAACGATAGAAATAAGTAATAGACTTGTATGCGTGGATTAGGTAGAAACCCTAGATTTGATCCCTAATTACGTCACTAATGCGAACCACGGGTCCTGTCTTACCTAGCTTATGGGGCTAATCGATGTGGTACTTCATGCTTTTAGAGTTTACCTAACTAAATGTGATTTTCCTCTTGTAAAGAGAATGATAGGTTGCAAAATGCTCTAATACCATGTAGGAACAATGTCCATATACAATACCCAACCTAATTACGTAAAAACAGTGCAATTTGCAGTTTTTTTTACGTGACCCATAGAAAGTACTTAATTGTTTTCCCTCAAATATCTTACTCTCCTATAAAAGTGATATATGTCTTTCAGAAAATTATGAAAAAAAATTCTAAATGATTTCTAAAATCTCTAGTATATAAAAAAAAAGTAAAGAGTTAACATCGCAAAAAATTTCAAACTGGTATATATATAACAAATTTACCCAAAATTATTTTTTTTACCACAAAAACCCCAAACTAATACATCTGTGACAAATTTACCCAAACTATTTTTTCGACCACCAAAAATCCCAAATTGGTACATCTGTGACAATTTTACCGTAAACTAATTTTTTTTACCATGAAAAATCCCAAACTATTGCACCCTTGATAGATTTATCCTTCATTAAATTGAGTTAATACTACAAAAACCCCAAATTGATACACTTATGATAAACAAAGAGTAAAAACCCCAAACTGATATATCCGTAAACTGTACATGCCACCAACTCAGTTTAAAGTTAAATTTTAAGTAAATTATAATTAGGGTAAATTTATCACAAGTGTATTTGTTTTGTATTTTTTGTGGTCAAAAAATGATTTGAGGTAAATTTACATAGGTGTACCAGTTTGAAATTTTCCGTGGTATTAACCCAAAAGTAAAAGATAAAATCATCTCAAAACACATTTACGATTTTCTATTGTCTATTATATTAAGCTCTTTTCATTTATATATATATATATATATATATATATATATATTGCAGAATTTGATCCCCACTAAGGGGTGCACTCGTTTTGCCTAAAATTAGTATTTTAAAAAATATTTTTAAAAAAGTGTTTGCTTATATTATTTATAAAAATAAACGAATGGAATTTTTTTTAATTCATGAAAATAGTTAAGCCCTCGCTTGATGCTTCTTTATTGCCCATTTCTTAAATGTTAATAGAGGGCAATTATCTTTTTTACACAAGAACCATTGACATTGACATCTGTAAACATGCAGGAGAAATTTAATAGGGTGGCTCCATTATTTTGCGCGAACAGTGTGATTCTGTGAAGAAAGATTCTTCTGCATCAGCAGTAGACCTAATATCTTAAAGACCCCATCTAGGGTTAACTCGCCAATCTGAGGGTGGGTCTTCCTCTTCAAAGCACAAGCTCATTCTCCCTACCAGTTCCGAGAGAGAGAGAGAGAGAGAGAGTGGTGGTATTAAAACCCTTGTGAAGATCCTAAGATCCTGGGAGTTCTACCTTGAGATGGAGTTGGAAATTATAAATACGCATGAAAGAGGGATACCCTGGAACTCAAGAACATGGAAGAAAAACCAGACTAAACAAGTCCACTGTTGAACTGTATTAACCCTAGAATTTGACCAGGCTGAAAAGAGCTGGGAAAAAGAAAAGGTGCATAGGATCTGAAAGTATACACTTCAAATTGTTTGTGAATGTAAATTACAGCACTTATTTCTTTTCTTTTTCTTGTTGGGGGGGCAAGATTCTAGCAAGTCTATGGCAAGAGTTGAATTGGCTTACCATTAGGAGAGAAAGACTCAAGAACCAGGTCGTTACCACCACCAGGTCCACCACCCTCACCATCCCTATTTGATGAAGGGGCTCCATAGGATGATGGCTCTCGCCGCCCATTATTGTCCCGCTCTTCTCTTTATTGTTGTTTATGAGCGATGTCAAAGCAGCCGCCACAGCATTCCTAAACTGGGGATCGCAGGCGATGGAGCTTGTGTTCACGTTCTCCGCCAATCCCGGCGGCTTGTCCAAGCCCTTGGATTGCCTGGGAAAGCGTCGTAGCTCGGCCTTCTGCTCATCCAAGAGGGACCATGTGGATGAGGCAACGGGTAATTCGTGGCGGAACTGATCCTCATCGGCGGATGGTGGTGCGGCGCATAGCGGTTCACATGGGTGAGATCGAGGACGATGCCCTTCGAG
>JAGVVM010021927.1:0-17483 GCA_019149425.1 Psidium friedrichsthalianum
AACCTTGATGCCTGATCTCACATAAAACCCTGAGTAACTCCGCCCCCATCTTCGACCATCCCTTTTTTTCACTGCATCATGTTACACCAGGCTCCTACACGTTGTATTTGCAGTACATTATCACAGTAAGGTTTTCCACGCTATCATTATAGAGTTTCACAACAAGAGCCTTGACCAATAAATTACCTCTCTTACCGCAGCTCTTTCCACTACATGCAACAGACATTACAGATCACCAAACTGTCACGTCGTGATGATACAGTTAGGCAAATTCTAGCAGAAACTAAAAAATGTTCTGCAACGGGAGATCAATTTTTTTTTTTTTTTTTTGGGAAAGGTAAGTGCAACGGGAGATCATTTGGTAACAATAGAAAAAAAAAAAACATTTGTCTTGATCAGTGCTTAGTAACCACAAGAAATAACCTCGAGAACATGAAATAAACGTGTCATACCTCCAAAGTTCCTAGAAGCTGACCCAGCATTCTTTTATTCCGATTGACCAAGCTAGGGTCCTCATTCTTCGTAAAACCCTTGGAAGAGGTTCCATTTCTGGAGCCTCAAATTCCTATAACATAAGTGAACAATCATTGTTAGCTCGCAGCAGCACCCTACAAGAAAGAAGTGATGGAATAATCATGCACATGTCTTACCGTCTTTCCTGCTCGCTTATTGAAATCTCTCCTTGAACTAACAGTCTGCTGCCAATCAGATGGCTTCTTATCAATTTGATTTGCAACAACATCTCCCTCCAACAATGAATCCACGTCTTCGCATCTTTGCTGCTTCAGCATCCTCTATTATCTCTCCGTCTTCCACCTTCATTTCAAGCAAGCGCACCATGTGCTTATCAGCAAACAGATAATATACAACTGAAATCATGCAAAGCAGGCAGATTAACACACAACAACATCTCTCTCACCTAACCAGCAAGTACATCCACTTAAAGTAAAAAAAAAAAAAAAAACGTTAACTACCCTCTTCACTTTCCTTGATAATCAGATGACGCGAACCCAAAAGAAAATAAGAAAAACACGAACCTTGAAGACAGCAGACGAGAGGCGGCGCTTGGCAGGAGGCTGATCTTCGTTGTCAGTCTAATCGCCTGAAGACCATAACCCAGAGCCAGAATCTCAGCAACCCAAGTAACAATCCAAAACCACTTGCACAAAAACACAAACTGAAGCTGAAGAGGCAGGCAAAGATATGCTATTCGTCTTACAGGGCGAACAAAACCACGTTGCCGAGCTCCATTGGCGGCTACGTTGCGAGGGCCAGCACCAGGAAATCCCCTCTGCGAAGGCCCTCGGGTCTCGAAGCCTCTCCGTTATCTGCTTTCCACACCCCCCAAAAACGTAGAAGACCCAAACGCCAATTAACGATACGAACTCGACTGCCACACAAAGTTTTCAAAGAAAGAGAGAGAGAGAGAGAGAAAGAGGGCACCTCGCGTGCTGGCGATGAAGCTCATCGATCTCTTTGCGAAGCTCCTCCTCCGTCTTCTCCGCCGCCGCCGTGCTCCCCATTTTGGGTCGTGCTATCAGCAGGCAACGTATACACCCAAGAAGAAGACCCAGCGCGGCAGATGGAGATGGTGGAGAGAAAAGGGTTACGACGATGACGACCTAGAGATCGCGCAGAGGCCGGTAGGCGAAGCAGGGTGTGAAACTCACTTCTTAGTTCTGATGGCTTGCGATAGCACAGCAGATTGTCAATTGCTGCGTATAGAGTGGGAAGTTCGCTTCGATCTTGCTGCGTACTTCGAGTTTGATTTGCTTTGAATAATTCAAGATCGGCAGGTAATCAGGCTAAGCTTAATTGAGCTAGCTCGAGCTTGGATAATCAATTATAATAAGGATTCAATGTCGTCGAGATCGCACTCAATTCAGATCGATTACTCGATAAATTTAGTCGGAACTCGAATTATGCTCGAACTAAGCTCATGCGCAAAAGCTCTAATTCTGAAAAATCAATGTATTTATTTTGTTTGAGAACATATATAATTAACAATTTCTTTGACAAGGCTCAAGAGATACTGAGTTAAGTATATTTTGATTTAAGCTTTGATTAGATTGAGTATTCAAGATAATCGACAAGATAGTAAAAGTCGAAAAAAATTAATGTTAGGGTGTGTCATGCTTCCACAACAACAAAAAATATATGAAATGCGATGTACTAATTATAGCGAAATCATATGTGAACATAATCCTAATTCAAGAGTGAATCAGAATAAAATCTTGTGCCTTGATTTCTCTTTTCTAACTGTTGTACACTTACTTTGCTATGACTGTGTGTTGAATCCTACCAATTAATAGCGTGCATTTTTAGAATTCATCTGATATTTTAGAAATTTCAGGTGATAAATCTTTTTTAATTTCATCGGATTTTTGATAAATCATTTAACAATGAATAAAGGGTAGGGATTAAGAGGATTTTTCTTACTTTCTTTTGATTTGTCACGCTAATCAAAAGAGGATACTCAAGGGACATTAGAAAGTACCCACTATTTGTGCTTAAGATGAAAGACACTGTAGAGATGAGAAGTGCAATTATTAGAGAGGATTAATGAACCTCAGAGTTCATTTCGTACTTTTTAAACCGAGACAGAAAAAGGTTATTTAGGAATTTAGCCTCAAATCGAAGCGGATGGTCTAGGGTCAACCCTGAAAACGGGCTATCTTTTTAAATTTCAAATTTTAAATGAACTTCAAGTAATACAACTATTATTTTAGGAAAACATAAAACATGAACGTTCTTGCGGCATTGTGATTAAGGCGTAGATAGATATCTTAGGTTTTCCAATTCCAAAACGTATCTCCAACATGTCTATGTTGAAAAATCGATTTTATACCGTGAACCGCACCCTGATTTGTCAAGGCTAGTTCCTTAAACTTTTTACCAAGGAACCTACTCATTCCCCGTGCGAACATGCTTGGCACCGATTGAGTAACGCCGATTTGGTTCGATTCTTGGGTGGAACTACCCTCGGTCGATGATCCCTAGTTTTTGACCCAAAACAAAAATCACTGGATGGGCCCTCTTCCCACAATGATTATTCAGTTGGGGGCCAAATGCACGTAAGTGGGCTTTTTCCAAAAACTCACACGAGCTTATTTATTCTAGTTGAATTTGGGGCTTCTGCATTAACAGGGCTCTTCGGGAGGAGCCCAGCCCAGCCTCTTCAAGTTCATGTCGAGTTTTGCTTCTTGGTCACAGGATGTCGAGAGGAATCCTCTTATCCACATCCGGATTCCTTCTGGCTAAAAAAGGAGGCAGGTCATCTAGGGTTCGGCACGACATGCATGACCGGTGATGTCACTGTCAGAAATTTCACATTAGTCTTTGCTCATCTCGTTCGTTGATAATGCGACGAGACAATTGGTACAAACGATAGTCAACAGTAATCGGCGATGGACAAGAAGCCTGTCGGGATACGTTACGTAAACATAAGCGACTGTCTCCTTCCAGCTCCTGGTTAGGACAAAAACGTCGCGGCACATCAATCAAAAACAGTCCAAGGGAGCAAAAGAGAGGAAGATCACGCCACGATTTCCACATGGCTTCGTTCTTACGAATCGTTTCAGAGGTAGTGACTCGATCTAGCACGGCCCAATCGGGGCATGCGCTCTCGATTCAATCTCTAGGTTTTCTAAGGTCAATAGAAGAATCCCATATCGTCGTTTTTCTTACGCTAACCCCTAATCTCCCCCTTCTAGTTTGGTTGAATGCTGATTCTAGGGCGCTATGCCTCCATCACTGGTTGTTGGTGTAGTTGAAAAGAAGAGCTTCCCTGGCCGTGATTGTGACTAGATTTTTCATATGTTAAATGAGATTGAGAAAGAGATTATATTAGCGGAAAGCAGTGTAATTAATAATCGAGCCTTGAAAAATAAGCAATTCTTGCATCTTCGTACAAGATATTTGGATTCTTGCTTGAGGAATTAGGCTCAAGAGCGTCACGAGTGACGACTCTTAACACGGAAGACTTGTCCCATTTACCAAGAGGCAAAGAATTCTCTAACAACATTTGCAAGATACAAACATCCAAAACATGCACCGTGATTTGAATTTCTAGGAAAGTTGAAATTTTCGGCATCTGCTAGATTATTGATAACGATGGGGGTAGACCCACTTGTTAACTAGCAAATGTGTACACACGTTGCGCGCTCGCTACAAAATTGCTTATTAGGAAGGTTGCAATAAGATGGAAAAGATTCAAACTACCGAAACATGTAGCACATTTAGAATTATAACTTACGCATATGCTCATAGTTACGACGATAATGAGATTATAAGTACTTGAGCATATATTGAGGTACAAACAGAAGAAAGATTTGAAATCTCTAAAAAATATGACGTACTTCTAACTTTATATAACGATAGAAATAAGTAATAGACTTGTATGCGTGGATTAGGTAGAAACCCTAGATTTGATCCCTAATTACGTCACTAATGCGAACCACGGGTCCTGTCTTACCTAGCTTATGGGGCTAATCGATGTGGTACTTCATGCTTTTAGAGTTTACCTAACTAAATGTGATTTTCCTCTTGTAAAGAGAATGATAGGTTGCAAAATGCTCTAATACCATGTAGGAACAATGTCCATATACAATACCCAACCTAATTACGTAAAAACAGTGCAATTTGCAGTTTTTTTTACGTGACCCATAGAAAGTACTTAATTGTTTTCCCTCAAATATCTTACTCTCCTATAAAAGTGATATATGTCTTTCAGGAAATTATGAAAAAAAGTTCTAAATGATTTCTAAAATCTCTAGTATAATAAAGAAGTAAAGAGTTAACATCGCAAAAAATTTCAAACTGGTATATATATATGACAAATTTACCCAAAATTATTTTTTTTACCACAAAAACCCCAAACTAATACATCTGTGACAAATTTACCCAAACTATTTTTTTGACCACCAAAAATCCCAAATTGGTACATCTGTGACAATTTTACCGTAAACTATTTTTTTTTACCATGAAAAATCCCAAACTATTGCACCCTTGATAGATTTATCCTTCATTAAATTGAGTTAATACTACAAAAACCCCAAATTGATACACTTATGATAAACAAAGAGTAAAAACCCCAAACTGATATATCCGTAAACTGTACATGCCACCAACTCAGTCATTTAAAGTTAAATTTAACGAAAAATTAACGTAGGGTAAATTTATCACAAGTGTATTGGTTTTGTATTTTTGTGGTAAAAAAAATGATTTGAGGTAAATTTGTCATAGGTGTACCAGTTTGAAATTTTCCGTGGTATTAACCCAACAGTAAAAGATAAAATCATCTCAAACACACATTTACGATTTTCTATTGTCTATTATATTAAGCTCTTGTTCATTTATATATATATATATATATATATATATATATATATATATGCAGAATTTGATCCCCACTAAAGGGTGCACTCGTTTTGCCTAAAATTAGTATTTTGAAAAATATCTTTAAAAAAATGTTTGCTTATATTATTTATAAAAATAAACGAATGGAATTTTTTTTAATTCATGAAAATAGTTAAGCCCTCGCTTGATGCTTCTTTATTGCCCATTTCTTAAATGTTAATAGAGGGCAATTATCTTTTTTACACAAGAACCATTGACATTGACATCTGTAAACATGCAGGAGAAATTTAATGAGGGTGGCTCCATATTTATGCGCGAACAGTGTGATTCTGTGAAGAAAGATTCTTCTGCATCAGCAGTAGACCTAATATCTTAAAGACCCCATCTAGGGTTAACTCGCCAATCTGAGGGTGGGTCTTCCTCTTCAAAGCACAAGCTCATTCTCCCTACCAGTTCCGAGAGAGAGAGAGAGAGAGAGAGAGTGGTGGTATTAAAACCCTTGTGAAGATCCTAAGATCCTGGGAGTTCTACCTTGAGATTGGAGTTGGACAATTATAAATACGCATGAAAGAAGGGATACCCTGGAACTCAAGAACATGGAAGAAAAACCAGACTAAACAAGTCCACTGTTGAACTGTATTAACCCTAGAATTTGACCAGGCTGAAAAGAGCTGGGAAAAGAAAAAAGGTGCATAGGATCTGAAAGTATACACTTCAAATTGTTTGTGAATGTAAATTACAGCACTTATTTCTTTTCTTTTTTCTTGTTGGGGGGGCAAGATTCTAGCAAGTCTATGGCAAGAGTTGAATTGGCTTACCATTAGGAGAGAAAGACTCAAGAACCAGGTCGTTACCACCACCAGGTCCACCACCCTCACCATCCCTATTTGATGAAGAGGGCTCCATAGGATGATGGCTCTCGCCGCCCATTATTGTCCCGCTCTTCTCTTTATTGTTGTTTATGAGCGATGTCAAAGCAGCCGCCACAGCATTCCTAAACTG
The DNA here is from genome assembly GCA_019149425.1 of Psidium friedrichsthalianum. Taxonomy (NCBI): domain Eukaryota; kingdom Viridiplantae; phylum Streptophyta; class Magnoliopsida; order Myrtales; family Myrtaceae; genus Psidium; species Psidium friedrichsthalianum. Next base: position 6,361 of record JAGVVM010021927.1, read on the forward strand.
GGGATCGCAGGCGATGGAGCTTGTGTTCACGTTCTCCGCCAATCCCGGCGGCTTGTCCAAGCCCCTTGGATTGCCTGGGAAAGCGTCGTAGCTCGGCCTTCTGCTCATCCAAGAGGGACCATGTGGATGAGGCAACGGGAAATCGTGGCGGAACTGATCCTCATCGGCGGATTGTGGTGCGGCGCATAGCGGTTCACATGGGTGAGATCGAGGACGATGCCCTTCGAGGGGTCATTGCTGTTTATTAAGCTTCGAGCGCTTGGAAAATGAGAGGGAGAGCTGGGGTTTGCGATGTGATAGGGAAGAGATGATGACTGTGCGTTGACGAAATTGGACGACTTAGATCCGTCCGAGGAGATAGGATTGATGCTCGAATCAAGTAATACGAAAGAGGCTGCATTGGAGGCTGTTGAGGCCATGGATGTTGCACCCACAGGGAGTGGATGGTTGTGTGTTCCTTCATAGGTTGTTATCAAGATGGACATGTCCTCCAGGCATCTTTGGACCTAATTAGAAGTAATATCATGACAACAAAAGTGAAACCTTATTAGTCGAATTGTGACAGGGTAAACATCTATTGAGAGCTTGAAAAGAATTCATGCACCATTCATACTTGTTTCCTCACTGGACATCCCGGCGCCACGGTGCATCGGTAATATGCTCTAGGACAAGGATTTCCTTTCGCAATTTCTGACCGTACTTTCGCCATTGACAACCATCGTTCAACTACGCAGATACACCCCTAATCAGTATTGCTAATTCAATTTTTTGCTCAAGACATATTTCTTGGTAATTACCGACTCGATTGGTCCTACCGTGGCTGCTTCGCATCTCGCTCGAACTGTGACTCGAGATTTCCTGTTGGGCATGGAGGCGACATTACTTGTTATGCCTGCAAACTGATCGGTCCTTTGGATCTTGTTGTGCATCAATGGGAAATTCGTGTGATTTTGGTCCTCGATGATGCCATCTTCTTTGTGCACTTGTACTCCTTGCGGGTCGGCGCCAATTTGCAAGCCCAGCGACAACCCTAGTTCGCTCCCCCCGAGGGTGCTGTTTTTCGGGGATGGCGACGGAGAGCTCTCGTTCGGGCCAGACATGGATTTCGGTTCTTGATCGGCTTTTCCTTTGGTGTAGAGCGAGAGAAAGGTTGAAGGATCCTAAATCAATAAGACCATAAATAGAAAGAGGACTTTCAATAAAACTGCAGTAATTGAACCTTGGTATAATTTCATGTAAGAATCCTTTTATACACATGATACACAGAGATCACTTTGCCTTTGATTGGTTGGATTGATGAACATGGTCAAGTTTGAGCTGGAGATCATTGTACTCCTTCATCGTTTGCTCCACCACCTTCCTCAAAGCTTGTGTTTTCTTCTTCATCCGATCCATCTCCTTTCTCAAAACACAAAGCTACACACAATACAAAGACATGTATCTTCATAAGTCAATGCACAAAACAAAAAGATCAGTTGACAATTGAGAGCGCTAGAATCGATCAAAAGGCGAGTTTACCTCCTCCGTCTTCATACTATCTCGCGACGATAAATCGACCAACCCATGTTCTTTGCCGTCACCGTCTTCTTCTTCTTCTTCTTGTCGTTCTTGTTCTTCGCCTGAAGCAGTTGCTATTACGTCCTTAGCTTCTTCAGGACTTCCTGAGGTTTCCTGATCATCGTGATGATCACCCGCTCGCACCTCGCGAAAATCTTCGGTCAATCTTTCACCTTCCTTTTCTTCTTCGGCGTCTAGCTTCAAAGATAGATCGATGTCCATGACCAAAAACGATCGACAAAGACACAGAGAGAGATGCAGGTTCTTGAAATTTTATCACTCTCTCTCTATCCAATGTACAGCTTTTGAGGCACCGAAGTCAATTCCCTCGTCTAAAAAGACTTGAGTAACAGACAAAAAACCAAGGAGCCATCTACGGGTTTGACTTTGATTTGGCCCATTAATTAAAGATTTCAATAAAATTACACACAATGACTGAGCCGTAAGCAACTAGCGATGGCATATTTATATACATAGACTCCTGTGTTGGGGCGCCTCAATCTTTTCAATTTGTGGGCCCATCCTCAAGTTGAAAAAAACTATACATTAAATCATTCTTTTATGTATAAATATATAGATATGTTTTATATAATAGAATGTATAGTGTACAAGTTATGCAGGACGACCTAAGCAAACCATTGCCCGTGCGCCACACCCTAGCGAAGACTCTGCTAGGGTTTCTATATGTGACCTGTGTTGCAGGCTAATGACATTTAATCTATAGTTTAGACGAATTTGAAGATATTGTTTTGAGACGTATAAGGTAAAAATACTTGAATTTATTTTTCTAAATTATACACCCCAAACGACATCTAGTTATGAATAAAAGCGCGAATTGAGGATTGGCCAGGGTCAAGATGTCAACATTGACTGATGCGAAACGAGATAGATTTGACTCGATTCGAAAGCTAGTGCAGCCATGTGTAGGGTTAATCCTCTAGAGTTCGCACGCAACGAAAGCTAATTTTTGCCATAAATTTCATCCGACCCTTTCTTGGACAAGCAGCTACGCAAGTTTGAGATTAATCGAGCTACCTCGCATTTATGGAAAATGATACGTTAGAGGATATTCTAAAAAAAAATTGTAATTAGTAATTTAGTTAGAGATCCAATGAAATTCGCCCTCCATTAACGAGGGAGAGACATCCTAACAACGGAAACCCTAGCATTTAAGTAATTTTCGCCTAAATTGGTTTACTTGATTTTTTTCTTTGTCATTCCACATTGTGTTGTTTTATTATAGAAACCTAGCAGCTAGTCTTCGCTAGGGTGTGGCGCACGGGCAATGGTTTGCGTAGGTCGTCCTGCATAACTTGTACACTATACATTCTATTATATAAAACATATCTATATATTTATACATAAAAGAATGATTTAATGTATAGTTTTTTTCAACTTGAGGATGGGCCCACAAATTGAAAAGATTGAGGCGCCCCAACACAGGAGTCTATGTATATAAATATGCCATCGCTAGTTGCTTACGGCTCAGTCATTTGTGTGTAATTTTATTGAAATCTTTAATTAATGGGCCAAATCAAAGTCAAACCCGTAGATGGCTCCTTGGTTTTTTGTCTGTTACTCAAGTCTTTTTAGACGAGGGAATTGACTTCGGTGCCTCAAAAGCTGTACATTGGATAGAGAGAGAGTGATAAAATTTCAAGAACCTGCATCTCTCTCTGTGTCTTTGTCGATCGTTTTTGGTCATGGACATCGATCTATCTTTGAAGCTAGACGCCGAAGAAGAAAAGGAAGGTGAAAGATTGACCGAAGATTTTCGCGAGGTGCGAGCGGGTGATCATCACGATGATCAGGAAACCTCAGGAAGTCCTGAAGAAGCTAAGGACGTAATAGCAACTGCTTCAGGCGAAGAACAAGAACGACAAGAAGAAGAAGAAGAAGACGGTGACGGCAAAGAACATGGGTTGGTCGATTTATCGTCGCGAGATAGTATGAAGACGGAGGAGGTAAACTCGCCTTTTGATCGATTCTAGCTCTCTCAATTGTCAACTGATCTTTTTGTTTTGTGCATTGACTTATGAAGATACATGTCTTTGTATTGTGTGTAGCTTTGTGTTTTGAGAAAGGAGATGGATCGGATGAAAGAAGAAAACAAGGCTTTGAGGAAGGTGGTGGAGCAAACGATGAAGGAGTACAATGATCTCCAGCTCAAACTTGACCATGTTCATCAATCCAACCAATCAAAGGCAAAGTGATCTCTGTGTATCATGTGTATAAAAGGATTCTTACATGAAATTATACCAAGGTTCAATTACTGCAGTTTTATTGAAAGTCCTCTTTCTATTTATGGTCTTATTGATTTAGGATCCTTCAACCTTTCTCTCGCTCTACACCAAAGGAAAAGCCGATCAAGAACCGAAATCCATGTCTGGCCCGAACGAGAGCTCTCCGTCGCCATCCCCGAAAAACAGCACCCTCGGGGGGAGCGAACTAGGGTTGTCGCTGGGCTTGCAAATTGGCGCCGACCCGCAAGGAGTACAAGTGCACAAAGAAGATGGCATCATCGAGGACCAAAATCACACGAATTTCCCATTGATGCACAACAAGATCCAAAGGACCGATCAGTTTGCAGGCATAACAAGTAATGTCGCCTCCATGCCCAACAGGAAATCTCGAGTCACAGTTCGAGCGAGATGCGAAGCAGCCACGGTAGGACCAATCGAGTCGGTAATTACCAAGAAATATGTCTTGAGCAAAAAATTGAATTAGCAATACTGATTAGGGGTGTATCTGCGTAGTTGAACGATGGTTGTCAATGGCGAAAGTACGGTCAGAAAATTGCGAAAGGAAATCCTTGTCCTAGAGCATATTACCGATGCACCGTGGCGCCGGGATGTCCAGTGAGGAAACAAGTATGAATGGTGCATGAATTCTTTTCAAGCTCTCAATAGATGTTTACCCTGTCACAATTCGACTAATAAGGTTTCACTTTTGTTGTCATGATATTACTTCTAATTAGGTCCAAAGATGCCTGGAGGACATGTCCATCTTGATAACAACCTATGAAGGAACACACAACCATCCACTCCCTGTGGGTGCAACATCCATGGCCTCAACAGCCTCCAATGCAGCCTCTTTCGTATTACTTGATTCGAGCATCAATCCTATCTCCTCGGACGGATCTAAGTCGTCCAATTTCGTCAACGCACAGTCATCATCTCTTCCCTATCACATCGCAAACCCCAGCTCTCCCTCTCATTTTCCAAGCGCTCGAAGCTTAATAAACAGCAATGACCCCTCGAAGGGCATCGTCCTCGATCTCACCCATGTGAACCGCTATGCGCCGCACCACAATCCGCCGATGAGGATCAGTTCCGCCACGAATTTCCCGTTGCCTCATCCACATGGTCCCTCTTGGATGAGCAGAAGGCCGAGCTACGACGCTTTCCCAGGCAATCCAAGGGGCTTGGACAAGCCGCCGGGATTGGCGGAGAACGTGAACACAAGCTCCATCGCCTGCGATCCCCAGTTTAGGAATGCTGTGGCGGCTGCTTTGACATCGCTCATAAACAACAATAAAGAGAAGAGCGGGACAATAATGGGCGGCGAGAGCCATCATCCTATGGAGCCCTCTTCATCAAATAGGGATGGTGAGGGTGGTGGACCTGGTGGTGGTAACGACCTGGTTCTTGAGTCTTTCTCTCCTAATGGTAAGCCAATTCAACTCTTGCCATAGACTTGCTAGAATCTTGCCCCCCCAACAAGAAAAAAGAAAAGAAATAAGTGCTGTAATTTACATTCACAAACAATTTGAAGTGTATACTTTCAGATCCTATGCACCTTTTTTCTTTTCCCAGCTCTTTTCAGCCTGGTCAAATTCTAGGGTTAATACAGTTCAACAGTGGACTTGTTTAGTCTGGTTTTTCTTCCATGTTCTTGAGTTCCAGGGTATCCCTTCTTTCATGCGTATTTATAATTGTCCAACTCCAATCTCAAGGTAGAACTCCCAGGATCTTAGGATCTTCACAAGGGTTTTAATACCACCACTCTCTCTCTCTCTCTCTCTCTCTCGGAACTGGTAGGGAGAATGAGCTTGTGCTTTGAAGAGGAAGACCCACCCTCAGATTGGCGAGTTAACCCTAGATGGGGTCTTTAAGATATTAGGTCTACTGCTGATGCAGAAGAATCTTTCTTCACAGAATCACACTGTTCGCGCATAAATATGGAGCCACCCTCATTAAATTTCTCCTGCATGTTTACAGATGTCAATGTCAATGGTTCTTGTGTAAAAAAGATAATTGCCCTCTATTAACATTTAAGAAATGGGCAATAAAGAAGCATCAAGCGAGGGCTTAACTATTTTCATGAATTAAAAAAAAATTCCATTCGTTTATTTTTATAAATAATATAAGCAAACATTTTTTTAAAGATATTTTTCAAAATACTAATTTTAGGCAAAACGAGTGCACCCTTTAGTGGGGATCAAATTCTGCAAAATATATATATATATATATATATATATATATATATAAATGAACAAGAGCTTAATATAATAGACAATAGAAAATCGTAAATGTGTGTTTGAGATGATTTTATCTTTTACTGTTGGGTTAATACCACGGAAAATTTCAAACTGGTACACCTATGACAAATTTACCTCAAATCATTTTTTTAACCACAAAAAATACAAAACCAATACACTTGTGATAAATTTACCCTACGTTAATTTTTCGTTAAATTTAACTTTAAATGACTGAGTTGGTGGCATGTACAGTTTACGGATATATCAGTTTGGGGTTTTTACTCTTTGTTTATCATAAGTGTATCAATTTGGGGTTTTTGTAGTATTAACTCAATTTAATGAAGGATAAATCTATCAAGGGTGCAATAGTTTGGGATTTTTCATGGTAAAAAAAAATAGTTTACGGTAAAATTGTCACAGATGTACCAATTTGGGATTTTTGGTGGTCAAAAAAATAGTTTGGGTAAATTTGTCACAGATGTATTAGTTTGGGGTTTTTGTGGTAAAAAAAATAATTTTGGGTAAATTTGTCATATATATATACCAGTTTGAAATTTTTTGCGATGTTAACTCTTTACTTCTTTATTATACTAGAGATTTTAGAAATCATTTAGAACTTTTTTTCATAATTTCCTGAAAGACATATATCACTTTTATAGGAGAGTAAGATATTTGAGGGAAAACAATTAAGTACTTTCTATGGGTCACGTAAAAAAAACTGCAAATTGCACTGTTTTTACGTAATTAGGTTGGGTATTGTATATGGACATTGTTCCTACATGGTATTAGAGCATTTTGCAACCTATCATTCTCTTTACAAAGAGGAAAATCACATTTAGTTAGGTAAACTCTAAAAGCATGAAGTACCACATCGATTAGCCCCATAAGCTAGGTAAGACAGGACCCGTGGTTCGCATTAGTGACGTAATTAGGGATCAAATCTAGGGTTTCTACCTAATCCACGCATACAAGTCTATTACTTATTTCTATCGTTATATAAAGTTAGAAGTACGTCATATTTTTTAGAGATTTCAAATCTTTCTTCTGTTTGTACCTCAATATATGCTCAAGTACTTATAATCTCATTATCGTCGTAACTATGAGCATATGCGTAAGTTTATAATTCTAAAATATGCAAGTTGTAGTTTGAATCTTTTCCATCTTATTGGTCCTTTGAAATTTTGTAGCGAGCGCGCAACGTGTGTACACATTTGCTAGTTAACAAGTGGGTCTACCCCCATCGTTATCATCTAGCAGATGCCGAAAATTTCAACTTTCCTAGAAATTCAAATCACGGTGCATGTTTTGGATGTTTGTATCTTGCAAATGTTGTTAGAGAATTCTTTGCCTCTTGGTAAATGGGACAAGTCTTCCGTGTTAAGAGTCGTCACTCGTGACGCTCTTGAGCCTAATTCCTCAAGCAAGAATCCAAATATCTTGTACGAAGATGCAAGAATTGCTTATTTTTCAAGGCTCGATTATTAATTACACTGCTTTCCGCTAATATAATCTCTTTCTCAATCTCATTTAACATATGAAAAATCTAGTCACAATCACGGCCAGGTAAGCTCTTCTTTTCAACTACACCAACAACCAGTGATGGAGGCATAGCGCCCCTCAGAATCAGCATTCAACCAAACTAGAAGGGGGAGATTAGGGGTTAGCGTAAGAAAAACGACGATATGGGATTCTTCTATTGACCTTAGAAAACCTAGAGATTGAATCGAGAGCGCATGCCCCGATTGGGCCGTGCTAGATCGAGTCACTACCTCTGAAACGATTCGTAAGAACGAAGCCATGTGGGAAATCGTGGCGTGATCTTCCTCTCTTTTGCTCCCTTGGACTGTTTTGATTGATGTGCCGCGACGTTTTTGTCCTAACCAGGAGCTGGAAGGAGACAGTCGCTTATGTTTACGTAACGTATCCCGACAGGCTTCTTGTCCATCGCCGATTACTGTTGACTATCGTTTGTACCAATTGTCTCGTCGCATTATCAACGAACGAGATGAGCAAAGACTAATGTGAAATTTCTGACAGTGACATCACCGGTCATGCATGTCGTGCCGAACCCTAGATGACCTGCCTCCTTTTTTAGCCAGAAGGAAATCCGGATGTGGATAAGAGGATTCCTCTCGACATCCTGTGACCAAGAAGCAAAACTCGACATGAACTTGAAGAGGCTGGGCTGGGCTCCTCCCGAAGAGCCCTGTTAATGCAGAAGCCCCAAATTCAACTAGAATAAATAAGCTCGTGTGAGTTTTTGGAAAAAGCCCACTTACGTGCATTTGGCCCCCAACTGAATAATCATTGTGGGAAGAGGGCCCATCCAGTGATTTTTGTTTTGGGTCTAAAACTAGGGATCATCGACCGAGGGTAGTTCCACCCAAGAATCGAACCAAATCGGCGTTACTCAATCGGTGCCAAGCATGTTCGCACGGGGAATGAGTAGGTTCCTTGGTAAAAAGTTTAAGGAACTAGCCTTGACAAATCAGGGTGCGGTTCACGGTATAAAATCGATTTTTCAACATAGACATGTTGGAGATACGTTTTGGAATTGGAAAACCTAAGATATCTATCTACGCCTTAATCACAATGCCGCAAGAACGTTCATGTTTTATGTTTTCCTAAAATAATAGTTGTATTACTTGAAGTTCATTTAAAATTTGAAATTTTAAAAAGATAGCCCCGTTTTCAGGGTTGACCCTAGACCATCCGCTTCGATTTGAGGCTAAATTCCTAAATAACCTTTTTCTGTCTCGGGTTTAAAAAGTACGAAATGAACTCTGAAAGGTTCATTAATCCTCTCTAATAATTGCACTTCTCATCTCTACAGTGTCTTTCATCTTAAGCACAAATAGTGGGTACTTTCTAATGTCCCTTGAGTATCCTCTTTTGATTAGCGTGACAAATCAAAAGAAAGTAAGAAAAATCCTCTTAATCCCTACCCTTTATTCATTGTTAAATGATTTATCAAAAATCCGATGAAATTAAAAAGATTTATCACCTGAAATTTCTAAAATATCAGATGAATTCTAAAAATGCACGCTATTAATTGGTAGGATTCAACACACAGTCATAGCAAAGTAAGTGTACAACAGTTAGAAAAGAGAAATCAAGGCACAAGATTTTATTCTGATTCACTCTTGAATTAGGATTATGTTCAACATATGATTTCGCTATAATTAGTACATCGCATTTCATATATTTTTTTGTTGTTGGGAAGCATGACACACCCTAACATTAATTTTTTTCGACTTTTACTATCTTGTCGATTATCTTGAATACTCAATCTAATCAAAGCTTAAATCAAAATATACTTAACTCAAGTATCTCTTGAGCCTTGTCAAAGAAAATTGTTAATTATATATGTTCTCAAAACAAAATAAATACATTGATTTTTCAGAATTAGAGCTTTTGCGCATGAGCTTAGTTCGAGCATAATTCGAGTTCCGACTAAAATTATCGAGTAATCGATCTGAATTGAGTGCGATCTCGACGACATTGAATCCTTATTATAATTGATTATCCAAGCTCGAGCTAGCTCAATTAAGCTTAGCCTGATTATCGATCCTTGAATATTCCAATCAAATCAAACTCAATACCGAGCAAGATCGACTCAACTCCACTCTATTACGCACAAATTGCATCTGCTGTCGCTACGCAAGCCATAGACCTAAGAAGGGTTTCACCCCCTGCTTCGCTCACCGGCCTCTGCCGCGCTCTCTAGGTCTCATCGTCGTAACCCTTCTTCTTCACCATCTCCATCTGGGTCTCTTCTTCTTGGGGTGTATACGTTGCCTGCTGATAGCACGACCCAAAATGGGGAGCACGGCGGCGGCGGAGAAGACGGAGGAGGAGCTTCGCAAAGAGATCGATGAGCTTCATCGCCAGCAACGCGAGGTGCCCTCTTTCTCTCTCTCTCTCTCTCTCTTTGAAAACTTTGTGTGGCAGTCGAGTTCGTATCGTTAATTGGCCGTTTGGGTCTTCTACGTTTTTGGGGGTGTGGAAAGCAGATAACGGAGAGGCTTCGAGACCCGAGGGGCCTTCGCAGAGGGGGATTTCCTGGTGCTGGCCCTCGCAACGTAGCCGCCAATGGAGCTCGGCAACGTGGTTTTGTTCGCCCTGTAAGACGAATAGCATATCTTTTGCCTGCCTCTTCAGCTTCAGTTTGTGTTTTTGTGCAAGTGGTTTTGGATTGTTACTTGGGTTGCTGAGATTCTGGCTCTGGGTTATGGTCTTCAGGCCGATAGGACTGACAACGAAGATCAGCCTCCTGCCAAGCGCCGCCTCTCGTCTGCTGTCTTCAAGGTTCGTGTTTTTCTTATTTTCTTTTGGGTTCGGTCATCTGATTATCAAGGAAAGTGAAGAGGGTAGTTAACAGTTTTTTTTTTTTTTTTACTTTAAGTGGATGTACTTGCTGGTTAGGTGAGAGAGATGTTGTTGTGTTGTTAATCTGCTTGCTTTGCATGAATTTCAGTTGGTATATTATCTGTTTGCTGATAAGCACATGTGTGCGCTTGCTTGAAATTGAAGGTGGAAGACGGAGAGATAATAGAGGATGCTGAAGCAGCAAAGGATGCGAAGACGTGGGATTCATTGTTGGAGGGAGATGTTGTTGCAAATCAAATTGATAAGAAGCCATCTGATTGGCAGCAGACTGTTAGTTCAAGGAGAGATTTCAATAAGCGAGCAGGAAAGACGGTAAGACATGTGCATGATTATTCCATCACTTCTTTCTTGTAGGGTGCTGCTGCGAGCTAACTATGAATTGTTCACCTTATGTTATAGGAATTTGAGGCTCCAGAAATGGAACCTCTTCCAAGGGTTTTACCGAAGAATGAGGACCCTAGCTTGGTCAATCGGAATAAAAGAATGCTGGGTCAGCTTCTAGGAACTTTGGAGGTATGACAAGTTTATTTCATGTTCTCGAGGTTATTTCTTGTGGTTACTAAGCACTGATCAAGACAAAGTTTTTTTTTTTTTTTCTATTGTTACCAAATGATCTCCCGTTGCACTTACCTTTCCCAAAAAAAAAAAAAAAATTGATCTCCCGTTGCAGACAATTTTTTTAGTTTCTGCTAGAATT
>JAGVVM010021928.1:0-15332 GCA_019149425.1 Psidium friedrichsthalianum
GGAAGTCGTGATGACCGCATAAGAAATGCGAAGTAATGTCGGCTCAGTCGTGGCAGTGCTGATGTTCGCATGGGCCAGGTTCAAGCAATGCTATCTTCTTTCTCAGCATCTCAAGGCTGAGCTCTCGGATCTTGGTTCTTCACACTCGCCGTACGATGGTTCGAAGCTGCGAGAACATGGAGGATTCCAGAGCGAATTTTGAAGATGTTATTGCGCCGCCGGTCGGAGGTGTTGCGGGAGGAGGAACTGCTTGAGGAAGGAGTGATGCGTGACCTTTCTCGGTCAAAAAGTGGAAGAAAGTTTATATGTGGGGGGGATCCCGAATATGGAATCCAAGAGAGGAGGCCAGTGACTTTGGGTGCATGATCATGCTCAGCTGAGCCGCTAATGGACGGAGATTTTCACCCAGCATTATCCTCTGGTGGAGCTAGGACGTGCTTTCACATGCAAGCAATTGCATGACAATATGGGATCAGCTCATAACTCAGGACATTTTTTTTCACGGCCACAGACGTCCGTTGCTCTCAACTTCTTGCAGCGAATCCAATTCATGTTGGGAGGACGGGGATCCTGAGAACGAGGACACCACCGAGAAGAAGACGGGGGGGTCATCATCAATCGAAAAGAAGAGGGGGTGAGGGATTCGAGGAACGGGCCTCCGTTGCTTTTTCGGGGCTGAATCCGGCAATGCACTTTCATGGATGCACTGAAACAATTTTAACGGGAGAGTGCAATGGGCATAGCTTAGCTTCTTGTACGGGCGATATGGGCTGATGTCGCTGGACATCCGTCGCGCTGGAAATTGTGGGTGATGAGGACAGGGGCTTGGAGCTAGAGTGGACGGAGCCGTCGCCTGTGCCGATGCCGAAGTGGGAGAACGTCGCGAGGGTTGTCCCTGTGATGGACGCAATTGTGAAGGTGTTTTGCGTGCATACGAAGCCAAACTTTTCGCTCCCGCAGTAACGTAAGAAGCGGCCGCAACAGCAGCAACTGCTGGTCCTGCATCGGGGAATTTGAACTTCAGTTGGTTGTGGTGAAGACGGTGGGCGGGATGTTGCTCGTCGTGCTCACATTGAGCTTGTACAGCATGGCAAAGATCCAGCGGCGCACGGTCGGGGTCGGAGACTTTTGAGGCCGGGGGGTTCGAGAGATGGAGGAGACAAAGCTTTTCATTAATAGCGAGTTTGCGGATTCTGGCCGAGGACGACAGACACCATAATGGCTGTTAAGAAGAAAATTGAAGATGTACAGGAGAAATAGCACTTCTGCTTAAAATTCTGTCCCAGACAAAGAAGATTGATTCAGGGAATGATGATGAATCCATAGTCCATCAAACCACTAGTGCTAGTAACGTGAAGGGTTCGAAGAAAGCACTTGCTTCTGGTGCTAATAAGGATGATGCACGATGCCGTGGAAGGTTGGAGAAGATGGGGGCCAATGATCGCAAATGAGAAGATCACGGCAGGGACTTTTCTTCTGCCCGTTAGGCTTTGGTTTTTTTGGAGGGATGTTGAACGTCGACCTAGTTACTGCTGCAATTCTTGGATTATCTATTCTCCTTATTATTGGTGTAGTCATTTGAAAGGAATGTTTAGCTGAATCGGTTGCCTGGGATAACCTCGCACGATTTGCTGTCCTAATAGCTATGGCTGGTTATCTCAACAATGGCCTGATTTCTTGGTTCAGCCAAACAGTGAGGGAGCTACTCGCATTGGTGCCATGTTCACCGCTTTCTTGTCTATCACAAGTGCTGTGGAGACTCCACCATTCTTCGGAGCCATGGGGTACGGATTCCTTATTTATGTCGTCAACATTATCATTTGGCCTGGAGTCGGAGGCATTTGGTGGATGGCCATTGGTTTGTGGTAAGGCAACAGCAATAAGAAGGCGTTCTGCTCCAAAAGAAGTGGACCCACCGAGGACAATCCGAAGATTTGTCCGTGAACAAGCAAGCCCGGGAATCAACTAACCTACAAGCAGCTCGTGAGCTCAAGTCGAACCGGTATAATCGCCGAGCTTGATATATTTTCGGGACAATACAAGGTAACTTTTTCTAACTTTTGATTGTCGTTATGTCATGCCATGCCATTACGATGTTATTGAGTCTTTGCACGTCGCGCATAATGTGTTCGATAAAATGCCTCGGGTGGTTCAAACCCCCGACTTTGAGCCTGCTCTTCGTGGTTGTTTTGTATGATATTTAGTCATTTTCTTGCTTGAATGCATTCTCCATATGAAGATCTTCGTTTTGATATGCTGTACTGCTCCTGGTTGCGACCAAGGTGTGAAATATACCCCTCCAAAGTTGCCCCATTAGTCTGACTGGAATCTGGAAATCTTGCCCAAGTGTTGGGGTTCAGTCCAACTTGCTTGTTTCATGCTCCTTTTCTATTATCTTAACATGCGTATCTTCGAGCAAGTCTTGATTTATTGTGTTCCTGGTACATAGTAGAATACGTATATACTTTCATTTTCCCTCGGTTCGATCTTTGGGGAGAGTTACGAGGTTGGGAACGTCCCCTGTTGGCCCGATTTGTGTTTGGATTTGAGTATCAAATAATTCAAACCCCCGACTATCCGGGTGATTTTCTCTCCCACCTTGCGTATATTCCGGGTTATTTTTATTGCATTTCTTTCCCTACATATGCCCTTTCGTGTTGGTGTGTTTCTTTTTCATTTTTCATAAACGAAGATTGAGTTGTGAGTCCGAGAAAACGCTTCAGTGAGCTGAGAGGCTAGAGGCGGTTTTTGGTTTTCTTCTTCTAAGTGTTGGGGGCAGTGCGAGGAGGCTTATTCTCGGCCTGTTTTTGGTATGGTCTTGCAATCATTTTTTGAGCCATCAAGTTTCTTTGAAACTACACCTCACCTATTTTCGCACGGTATGAGTGGTTCAGCATGAATTTGTTGTGGAGCAAAATACGGGACCATGAAGACGCCTCACCTAGGTTTCCCAAGTTGCTCGGGTTCACTCATTCAGGCGTGCTTTCCTTCAATTCTCGGCATATCTTTTGTCATTTTCCTATGCCTGACAATTCCTTGCATGTTGTAGTTTACGTCAGTGTGTGTTTTTACTGATGGTATTGTCTGAGGCACTCGGGAATAGCCCGTTAAAACTCCTTCATGAGCAGCCCTTGCGACAGAATAAAAAACTAAGTCCGGTGGGTCAACCAACGTGGGTTTCTCCCTGTGAATTTCGATCATGTTTTTCACGCGTTTCATTTGCTTATCTTCAACCTGCGTCATTCCTGGTATGTTGTAGTTTGCATCCATGTATAGATTTTCTGCTGGATGTTCCCAAGGAGTCGGGAATTAATGTGAAAAAAACCCCACGACGGGCAATTTTGAGGATAATAAAATTCAGAGAAAATATTCTCGAAGTTGCGTCGTTTTGAAAACCAACCCGGAATCCTTTCGGTTTGCGCCGGGTGCCTTTGGGGCATGTGCCGGGTCAACCCCGCCCGACACACAAAAAAAATTAATTAATAAAAAAAAATTAAAAAATTTTAATTAATTAATTAATTAATAAAAAATATTAAAAAATCAAAAATCAGAAAAAAAATCCAAAAATTTGTAAAAATCTCAAAAATTAGGAAACGGGTCATTTCGACTGACCAATCCTATTGTTGATGAATTTCCATCCCAATCTTTCCAAAATGACGATTTTGCCCCTTATGGCAAATCGTCTCCAAAAATTCTGAAAAATTCAGAAAAATCTTAGAAATTAGGAAACGGGTCATTTCGACTGACCAACCCTATTTTCGGTGGATTTCCATCCCAATCTTTCCAAAATGACGATTTTGCCCGTTATGGGCAAATCGTCTCCAAAAATTCTGAAAAATTATGAAAAATCTCAAAAATTAGAAAACGAGTCATTTCGACTGACCAATCCTATTTTTGATGAATTTCCTTCCCGATCTTTCCAAAATGACGATTTTGCCCCTTATGGGCAAATCGTCTCAAAAAATTCTGAAAAATTATGAAAAATCTCAAAAATTAGAAAACGAGTCATTTCGACTGACCAATCCTATTTTTGATGAATTTCCTTCCCGATCTTTCCAAAATGACGATTTTTCCCCTTATGGGCAAATCGTCTCCAAAAATTCTGAAAAATTTAGAAAAATCTCAGAAATTAGGAAACGGGTCATTTCGACTGACCAATCCTATTTTTAGTGGATTTCCATCCCAATCTTTCCAAAATGACGATTTTTCCCCTTATGGGCAAATTGTCTTGAAAAATTTCGAAAAATTCTCAGAAATTGTGGGAAATAAGGAATAACCACATTCAACTGGTTTGACCTGTTTTCACTTCCCAATCCTTGAAAAATTACCATTTTAACCTTCTGATCAGTTTGATCCAAATCTTTCCGAGTCATCCCGAATGATTTTTCATGAAATGGTACCGAAAGGGCGTTAGAGTAATCTAGCGTAACCAAGTCCCCGAACTTATTTTCTTTGGTTCGCAGAAATAAATTAGTTCTCCCACTAATTTATTTAGGTTTCTAATCGACCTACCAAGAATGATTAGTGGCGACTCCAAAATTAAAAATCATTCAATCAAAAACCAAAGTTGCGATTCGATAGGGCTTGGGAGGGTCCGCGTTAGGTTAGTTAATCTAATTAACCTGATAATCCGTTCGTCTGATAAATTATTTTCGGGTCGCGACAGCTTGTCGACTCCGCTGGGGACGCGTTCTTAATTTTTGAAAATTTAAGAACTTAGAGGACTTAGGCCATAAAATTTCATGAAAATTCATTTCGTCTGAATTGGGTGAATTCTAACCTTTAGGTGTTAAATGGTCTTGAAGATGGGAGTTACAAGGGGTGGAGTGTTTGACTAACCCTTGTTTTGCAGATTGGTGTAGGAATTATTTGTTTAAATTCTGCACATTATTGGAGCGGTGTTTGCATTTAAATGTTGTGCATGTGTTTACAGTTTTAGCACTACATCACACACGTCCCGTGGCCGGACCTGGGCCACTAGTTTTAGGATGGTATTGTGATTTGGTTCTAGCGTTCGGCGTGAGATCACGTCGAAAGTTAGTCTAGATTCAATCCCGAACCTCTTTCCAAAAATGAGTTTTAAAAGTTAGGCCTCAGGCTTGGTAAGATTACCAAAGCAGTGGTTTTAATTTTTAGCTCGAGCAGCCAAAGTGGGAAGGCCCGGCTAATCCTAGTTACGTCGTGGGATCACGGCTAATCTTGATTATGTGCGCGGGATTGTCGCCTTGCCGTAAGTCTTTCGCTTCAATTTGTCAGCCTTTAGAGTAGATAGGCTAAGATTTAAACTCACGATTCATGTGCGTGTCTATGTGACCTACATGGTATTTTTCACGGTGAAAGTAAGTTTTCTAACTCCATCTGGTATTTATTTTTGGTCGGTCCATGTTAGGTGTCGGTTAAATTTTGAACTTAACATCATGGTCATTTTTTCAAAAGAAAATAAAAATCAAATTGGTATCTCATTTCAAAAAATGAATATGGAAAAACCCCTTCGGGAAATTTTGTTGAGTAATAAAATTTTTATCACATCTTTCCTGCTGAAGTAGAAGTGAAATTTTCTCAACAAATTTACCTTGAAAATTCATTCTGATAAAAAAGGAAATTCTTTCGAGAAATTTGGTAAATATCGAAGGAATTTGTCACATTTTTTCCTAAGTTATAAAATCTGCAAGAAAATTTTTTCTGAAGAAATTCACCCATGTTTTTGTAAGAAAATTTTTTCTAATTTCTCATAAAATTAAGAAAAATAAAACTGGACTAATTTAGAAGTCATGGACCGACCTTTCTTGGATCACATACTAATTACTTCATTTACTTTTGCAGGGAATCACAGGTACCCCAGGCGAGAGCAAAATCAGGAATACGAGAGGATGGGTAATTGCCAATGTCCTAACCGATAATCCTCGGGGCAAGCGAAGAAGTCCATCCTCCTGAAGTCAGAATCGTGTCAATCAGGCAGCATGTATGAGTTATGTATTTTGAAGGGGCCATAAATGTACCCGGATCAGGCGTGGGGCATGCTTAATCAGAACTCATGAAGCGAGCATGTGAACTTGACCTTGTGATGTCTTTCTGATTAAATCAAAGGCCTGCCTTAAAACTTCCTTGGATTCGAACCACGTGGTAAACTTTTGAGGACCGGTGGTTTATTACTAGACATGGCTCACACGCGTTTCTGCCGACACTACACGCGACCGACACCAACAAGTGGGCATCGAAAGAGGCAAGAGATGAGCGAAGTGGGGCACACAATAAGTGGTTGGGTCCATTATTAGCACACTGACCGAATGGTTACAGCTGTATTATTTTACACGATTACTCACGGGCCTCACTGTGACCAGTGGGGGGCCGCCGCCGAATCTTTTTTCATGTCTTCGATATCATCGTCAGAGAGGAATGATGGAGTCTCGCCTTTGTCTACTAAACCGTAGGCCATCATCCCACGGCTACCATCTGTCGTGATAAGATAAAACGGAGGCAACCCTACCGGTCGAGGTAGAAATACGTTCCCTACGTATTCCATCGAAAGTACAGTTAACAGTAGCGGATTAGATCCAGCAGAGGTCGATCACCTCGTCCTGCGAAGGTTGCTGCGACAGGAAAAGTTTACTATGGACTATGGTGACCCATTTGTCGTGAAGAAGGTGCTACCAAGAGATGCTCTGATCCTAACTGAGATGAGTGTGAGAAATACCTTAAGTCATTCATGCTATGCGGAAGAGAAGACATGGCGGAAAAATAAAAAGCACAAACATTTCTCTCATTCCGTTCATCAAGGAGTATTACAACAGCTCACTGGGGAGGGAAAGTAAAGCCGAACTGAGCCCTGATAAGCATTACAAAAGAGTTCAACTGACTCTCCATGAAATTAATGCTCTGCCTACACTGAGCGACCTGGGATTCGAGATCTGCAAGCTTGAAGAACAAGCGGGTACATTTCTCTTTATACCTGGCGACTTTCAGATTGTCGATCAGGTTCCTCTCGAAAGCTATATCCACCGTTAGATCGTCAAGCCTCTCCTCCAGCCACTTGCATCTGAACTTCATCATAATGTCGCTCGGATCATGCTCGAAGTATGTCTGGTTCAAAGCAAGACGCTCCACCAGCTTCTCTCTCTCGTGAATCAGCAGTGAGGCCCGTTCATCAGCAGACTTGATGGTCTTCTTGTACCGGACAACCGAGTGTTCTGCAAACGCCAAACATTCTGACCGATCCTGGTAGCAAGCTTGCACGATGCGGGCTAGGGTGACTGTTTCGTGAGTGTTCTGACAGGCCTCTAGAAAGTTGATGAAGACGTGAGGGAAAGCCCTGTATTCCCTCTCCAATTTGGTGCCCACGACTGAAGAAGCATTTATCTCCCTGAACAAACCAAGGATCTCAGCTTCGATACTCGGATGATGGGCTATGTAGACATAGCCTCGGCCAAGAAGGTGGTAAAGTCTTTCCCATTTGAATGTAACTTCAGCCGGGAAGATGCGCGAAGGAAGACTGGCCATTATCAAGATAAAGGAGAGAATCAAGGCCGATGAGCAGAATACAAAGGATAAGAGGAGAGAAGTGAAGCAGACGACTAGAACGCGAAGGTGATAAGCTGCGTCGAGTTAAATATTAACTTCACAATAGCGATATCTGTTGGTCAGATTTCCCTACCGCCATTCCTTTCGGTGTCGTCTTTGTGGCCCGAATCCCCTGTCTGTCTGCTATCTCGAGCCGAGCAAATCCGATATTTCTGCGGAAAAGTTGGACGGGACGCCACCACTTTGAAAAAGAAAGAAGAAAAAGACGAGCCGAGTGGGGGACAAGGAAATTTTCGGCAGAAAGGGAGATATGACTCGTCTTTATGGGAGAACGCACCAGCAAAATCAACGGTGGAGATAAGCGGGAGAGATGACGACAGGGACCCCTACCACTATGAAAAAGATGAAAGAAAACAAACCGTGCAGGAGACACGGCAAAAGGTGGAGAAGGACAGAAATCTTGGAAGAAGCGATACGATTTCTGAATCCATACGTAAGTTTTCAAAGAGGCGTTCCCCTGATAATTTTCATCCGTGCTCAGAAGAAAGTTTCAAAACATACACGGTCGCTCAGAAAAATTCAGAGAGAGTGAAAATACAGGAGAGAGTAGCAAACCTTGAAGAACCGTTAAGCAATTGAGGATGTCTCAACCCAACAATCTCGAGAACTATCGCTACTTGCTGAACATGGGAGAAGCAGAGTTCGATGCCATGTTTGGAATTCATACCATGGAGCCTGGCCCTTCCGCCTATGACGTTCAAGACCTCGATAAAGAGAGAGACAACAACGACCAGGGTCAAAGGAAGCGTCGTCGGCGTCACACCGAGTCTCAGATTCAAAAGCTTGAAGATTTCTTCAAAAGGTATCATATGCCGGATGACAAACAAAGAAGGAAAATAAGCCAAGAAACAAGGTTGAACCTTCTGCAAATCAAGTTTTGGTTTCAAAACAGGCGAACCCGAGTAAGGGCTCAACACGAGCGCAGTGAAGTTGAGTTTCGAAAGCTGAAAATGAAAAACTCCGAGCAGAGAACAAGAGGTACAAGGAAGCATTCGACTCCACCACTTGCCCCAACTGCCATAGCCTCCTTGCACTCGACGAAAGACAGTACTTGAAGATCGAGAACGCCCGTTTAAGAGGTGAGTTAGATCAGTTCATAACAGGATCGAGTTCTGTTGGAGCAGGATACAAAAAAACCAATCCTACTGGATCAGCATCGATACCTCCGAGAAAGAGGGGACAGATCATCACCAACCAGACATTGACGATGATCTTTTCGCTATGATTGATCAGTTTGATGTCGGTAGAGCATCGGAGCTGTGATGCGCATGCTCAGCCAGTGACCACAGGACCTTCAATATGACCGATGCGTACCTGATCCGGAATGAAACCTGCTGACCATTAGAGAGCCTGCAGAGGAAGAAAAATCCAGAATGCATATGCTTTTATTCCCTTGCATGGATATTTTCTACTTCTATAAATGTATGGAATTAATGCGAAAGAAAAAAAAAAGAGAGCAATCATTTCCCTTTTCTCGTTAAATGCTCAAGTCCTCCACCGCACCAAACTCGCGGCGAATTAATCGCGAGTAAAAATTCGTATAAACTCGAAGGGTAAATCCGTATCGTTTCAATTTACCCTCAAATTGCTCCTAGTTTTAAATGGAATTCCTTGTATTTTCAGGAATTTGCAACTGTCCCAAGCATACGATCATATCCAAATGTGAAGTTCTCATATTAAACGAAGCTTGAGGGAAAATCAACTCATTGATATTACCGGTGGATGACCGGCTTCAAACAAAAGGGAATACGAGCGAAAGACGCGAGCAGCCTCAGAGATGGGTAGTTTTGTATCGTTTCAATTTACCCCGATCGTGTTGAATTCTAAATTACTTTATTCCGTTTTAACAGGGATTGTAAACTGCCTCGAAAGGAACCGACGCGAAATTGCCCAGAGCAAGACCACGTCATCTCGAAGATCAACCTTTAAAAGAAAGCCTCTATGGACGCCTGTGGTCTTGTGGACCAGATGGCATGGGGAATGACAATGGTTCGAGACGTCCCGAGTTCGATCCTCGAGAATGGAAATGTTGTAAGTATTGTAAATGAATAATACAACCTTTTGCACATTTCTTTTTGCAGAAGGAAACAAGAATACTCGTCGAGCGATACCAAAGTCGATACTCTGCCACAACCTTGGCTCTAATGATAAAGTGTCCAACAGAAACTGGAGACAAACTCGAATCAGTGAACTCGATAAAAGGAGTCACGCAAAACATTCAAGATGAAGGGTAAACCAGTATCGTTTCAGTTTTATCCCTTCTAATATCTGCTAACACGTCTCCTTTCCTTTTTACAGGAAATATTTACACTAACATTTAACATGTTGAAGGAGACAACCCCAAGTGACAAAATTATGATCATCTGAAGAGATCTATTCCGATCAAAATGGGGCAAAGTGATGGCAAATCCTAAATTGAAAAGGAGAGTATATCTCCTTTAATTCATTTGATTCAATGATAGCCTTTCTGGTTTTCTTCTCGCAGGGGCATTCGACTTGCAACCAAGACGGTTATCAAAATTAAGCAAGCCCAAATGCATCAAACCTCCACGCGACTCCTTCATCCATGCGTTTCATTGGGCAGGGGCAAAGTCAGAGACGAGCTACTCTTGACCTAAGGAGTGGATTCCCAATTCGCTCGATCTACCCACATATCCAGGGGCAATTCCAATTCACCCATTTTCTTCCATACTTGCATTTTTAGTAGATGCGTGTGAGGCTGAAAACTGCTAATCTGCATTGCATTTACACATGCCATGATTCATGTATGACTGTTCTGCATGTTTAATTTTGCCAATTCTGGCTTGGGGCATAAACTGCACATGATGCATCGAATGTGTAGAATGGAGCATGACAAGATGATGAAAGGCGGCCCCATTTCCATATACGTCCCATATCCACAGTGAGTTGTGTGCCAAATAGGTTCCGTATTCCCCAAGGCAATGGGTTTTCTCGCGAAAGGTACGATACTGAAAGGAAGGAGGCATTCATTTCTCTATCCTAAACACTGCAGGTGACCATTGAAAACCCATTTGAGCGGCGGTTTCACTTCGTAACCCCTGTCAAGAACCACCCCACATCGGGGCCAGACGGAGGTAGTTCTAGCAATAGCATGAGGTAAATGGTTAGAAATTTTCTTGCTCGGACTAACATCAATTTTCGAGCGTTACTTTACTTTCAACCTCACACAGTAATTCAAATGCCTTAGGACGACGAAAAGCATTCGTTTCTCTATCCAATATACTCATATCCTTTGCACCACCCAATTGAGCCTGCGTATTCATTTCTTAAAACCCCGTTGGTGATCACCGCCCAGTCCAAGACAAAGATGGCACCACCTTAAAGCAGAAGAACTTAGAAGAAGTTGGTATACATGAAGTCCCGAGTCAACTCTTCAAGTACGCTAAATCTTTGATATACATGTGTATATGACACAATTTTTAGAAATTCTTTTCCTGAACACAACAGAAGAGACAAAAGGCAAAAATGGGACCAAAAGAATAAAAGCCAGTCCTCGGGCATAAAAAAAGCAAAGTGCCAGTCAAAAGTAAGGCCAATGCTCATTTGAATCAATATTCATTTTTGAATGTCTTTGAAAACTCAGTGAAAACATACCATCTCCTTCGGTAAATCCCCAATGGGACCTGATTGCAAGAGAAAATTCGTTGAAGGAGTCAGATTGCAAAATATACGGTTGAAGTTTATACCGTTTGGAAGCGACAATGGCACCAGCGAAAACAGATACCATCCTCAAACAACGATGGTATTCTCTAAGGACTGTTCTAGAAGGACCGAAACTGCGACAAAGATGCGATGATCACCAATGTCAAACCCATCTCATATATCTTCTGGGCCAAATTAAGCCTTCCATGGTCCCCAAACCCAACCTACCTTACAACCCGTGAAAGTCTTTTCTGATTAAGGCGCTTGAGTTAACGTAGAGTTGAATGATTCAAAGTATCGCTCGAAAAGGTACGAGCAAGACTATTTCTTTCTCATTTTTGCAGGGTTCTTGACTTGTAAACCCGAAGCAAACGATGAACACTTTTTGTCAATGGCCTTGACTCAACAGAGTCCCCTTTGGTAAGCCTTTGACCCAGCCTACATTATGGTCCTAATTAAGACCTCTAGATCGGCATGATCGTACCAATTGCGAGATTACTCGGACCCTTGCTGAAGGCGATGACGGTAAGATCGAGTGATTCCTTTTCAAATCCTGCAATCAAGATAAACGACCTTTCTCGAGAGCGAGAGAAAGCCCTTTCAGACTGAAGTCTCTCATTCAGATCACACTCGAGGTATTCATACGATGATAGCCTCCTTGAACAGAATTGGTAATACAAACTTGACAGCATACTTTTGCATGATTCACATATTGATCGATCGCATCATGAGTTATTACACAGACTGCTTCTAATCATTACAAACTTAACTGAACAAGTTTTGCATGAACCAGTGAACTCATAGGTGAAAATGCTTGCACATGTTACCTCTGACACTACCTGACAGGTAACACATTTGCAATGTTCGAGTTACACTTCAAGGTCTCGAAATCCATTTGGCGATTATTGAATGAACAGGCCTAGTTGTCAAGAAACCACTAGGCAATCTCCCAAATTCTCAGGTAAGTATATCTTCAACCTGAACCTTTTAAGAGAATGAATTCTGACGATTGTCAAGGTGCTTGAATCCAGTGTAGCACATACAGGTATCCAACTTCTCTAATGAAGCATGATTCATCTCGAAAACAGAAATATTCGAGATTGTTTTGATCTCTGCCTCATTGACTTATGTTTGAGCGACAAGAGAATATATATCGGGTTTGAGCTTCTGCAGGATTCCTGGTCTTCCCAGATCCCAGAATGGCACCCTCTAAGGTAAGTTAAATCGGGTTTGAGCTTCTGCAGGATTCCTGGTCTCCCCAGATCCCAGAATGGCACCCTCTAAGGTAAGTTAAATTGGGTTTGAGCTTCTGCAGGATTCCTGGTCTCCCCAGATCCAGAATGGCACCGGGTGCCATTCTGGGATCTGGGGAGACCAGGAATCCTGCAGAAGCTCAAACCCAATTTAACTTACCTTAGAGGGTGCCATTCTGGGATCTGGGGAGACCAGGAATCCTGCAGAAGCTCAAACCCGATTTAACTTACCTTAGAGGGTGCCATTCTGGGATCTGGGAAGACCAGGAATCCTGCAGAAGCTCAAACCCGATATATATTCTCTTGTCGCTCAAACATAAGTCAATGAGGCAGAGATCAAAACAATCTCGAATATTTCTGTTTTCGAGATGAATCATGCTTCATTAGAGAAGTTGGATACCTGTATGTGCTACACTGGATTCAAGCACCTTGACAATCGTCAGAATTCATTCTCTTAAAAGGTTCAGGTTGAAGATATACTTACCTGAGAATTTGGGAGATTGCCTAGTGGTTTCTTGACAACTAGGCCTGTTCATTCAATAATCGCCAAATGGATTTCGAGACCTTGAAGTGTAACTCGAACATTGCAAATGTGTTACCTGTCAGGTAGTGTCAGAGGTAACATGTGCAAGCATTTTCACCTATGAGTTCACTGGTTCATGCAAAACTTGTTCAGTTAAGTTTGTAATGATTAGAAGCAGTCTGTGTAATAACTCATGATGCGATCGATCAATATGTGAATCATGCAAAAGTATGCTGTCAAGTTTGTATTACCAATTCTGTTCAAGGAGGCTATCATCGTATGAATACCTCGAGTGTGATCTGAATGAGAGACTTCAGTCTGAAAGGGCTTTCTCTCGCTCTCGAGAAAGGTCGTTTATCTTGATTGCAGGATTTGAAAAGGAATCACTCGATCTTACCGTCATCGCCTTCAGCAAGGGTCCGAGTAATCTCGCAATTGGTACGATCATGCCGATCTAGAGGTCTTAATTAGGACCATAATGTAGGCTGGGTCAAAGGCTTACCAAAGGGGACTCTGTTGAGTCAAGGCCATTGACAAAAAGTGTTCATCGTTTGCTTCGGGTTTACAAGTCAAGAACCCTGCAAAAATGAGAAAGAAATAGTCTTGCTCGTACCTTTTCGAGCGATACTTTGAATCATTCAACTCTACGTTAACTCAAGCGCCTTAATCAGAAAAGACTTTCACGGGTTGTAAGGTAGGTTGGGTTTGGGGACCATGGAAGGCTTAATTTGGCCCAGAAGATATATGAGATGGGTTTGACATTGGTGATCATCGCATCTTTGTCGCAGTTTCGGTCCTTCTAGAACAGTCCTTAGAGAATACCATCGTTGTTTGAGGATGGTATCTGTTTTCGCTGGTGCCATTGTCGCTTCCAAACGGTATAAACTTCAACCGTATATTTTGCAATCTGACTCCTTCAACGAATTTTCTCTTGCAATCAGGTCCCATTGGGGATTTACCGAAGGAGATGGTATGTTTTCACTGAGTTTTCAAAGACATTCAAAAATGAATATTGATTCAAATGAGCATTGGCCTTACTTTTGACTGGCACTTTGCTTTTTTTATGCCCGAGGACTGGCTTTTATTCTTTTGGTCCCATTTTTGCCTTTTGTCTCTTCTGTTGTGTTCAGGAAAAGAATTTCTAAAAATTGTGTCATATACACATGTATATCAAAGATTTAGCGTACTTGAAGAGTTGACTCGGGACTTCATGTATACCAACTTCTTCTAAGTTCTTCTGCTTTAAGGTGGTGCCATCTTTGTCTTGGACTGGGCGGTGATCACCAACGGGGTTTTAAGAAATGAATACGCAGGCTCAATTGGGTGGTGCAAAGGATATGAGTATATTGGATAGAGAAACGAATGCTTTTCGTCGTCCTAAGGCATTTGAATTACTGTGTGAGGTTGAAAGTAAAGTAACGCTCGAAAATTGATGTTAGTCCGAGCAAGAAAATTTCTAACCATTTACCTCATGCTATTGCTAGAACTACCTCCGTCTGGCCCCGATGTGGGGTGGTTCTTGACAGGGGTTACGAAGTGAAACCGCCGCTCAAATGGGTTTTCAATGGTCACCTGCAGTGTTTAGGATAGAGAAATGAATGCCTCCTTCCTTTCAGTATCGTACCTTTCGCGAGAAAACCCATTGCCTTGGGGAATACGGAACCTATTTGGCACACAACTCACTGTGGATATGGGACGTATATGGAAATGGGGCCGCCTTTCATCATCTTGTCATGCTCCATTCTACACATTCGATGCATCATGTGCAGTTTATGCCCCAAGCCAGAATTGGCAAAATTAAACATGCAGAACAGTCATACATGAATCATGGCATGTGTAAATGCAATGCAGATTAGCAGTTTTCAGCCTCACACGCATCTACTAAAAATGCAAGTATGGAAGAAAATGGGTGAATTGGAATTGCCCCTGGATATGTGGGTAGATCGAGCGAATTGGGAATCCACTCCTTAGGTCAAGAGTAGCTCGTCTCTGACTTTGCCCCTGCCCAATGAAACGCATGGATGAAGGAGTCGCGTGGAGGTTTGATGCATTTGGGCTTGCTTAATTTTGATAACCGTCTTGGTTGCAAGTCGAATGCCCCTGCGAGAAGAAAACCAGAAAGGCTATCATTGAATCAAATGAATTAAAGGAGATATACTCTCCTTTTCAATTTAGGATTTGCCATCACTTTGCCCCATTTTGATCGGAATAGATCTCTTCAGATGATCATAATTTTGTCACTTGGGGTTGTCTCCTTCAACATGTTAAATGTTAGTGTAAATATTTCCTGTAAAAAGGAAAGGAGACGTGTTAGC
>JAGVVM010021930.1:0-21237 GCA_019149425.1 Psidium friedrichsthalianum
TTTTCTTCCCCCCCCACCCCTCTCGGACCACACACCGCCTCTTCTTCCTCCAACCTGCTTCTTTCTCTGCATTCTTCTCTCTTCAGTATCTGCTGCCTCACCTTCTTCAATCACTTTCCTATTTGGCCCGCCATTTGCTGTATCGGACAAAAAACCCCCTCAAAAAATGTCGATCGATGCTGCCATGCTATTGTATGGATGTCTTGAAAGATGGTTTTGCTCCCATCAAGCGAGGACTTCGGATACGTCATGTCCTCCGCCGAGCTACGCTGACAATCTCGGCAGCACGTCAGGAATGTGGATTACGAGGTTCAGGGGTTCGACAGCTGCCGAGGAAGTGCGCAGAAACAATCTTCAGGAGTATCAGCGCATGGGTCAAAGAGTTTCTGGAAAGTGGCTGAGATGCCTTGGAGAGGCAAAAGACCGATTGTGCGAATTCGAGAGGCGAGCAAGAGTTGCTGATACGGGACTCTGCCCCACCCTCAAGGTCGCTATTAGTTCAGCAGGAAGGCTAGCACAACAACGATCTGACATTAAGGAATCTCATTCCTCGAAAGTAGAACAAGGAGATCTCCTTAAGCGGTCCTGCTCCCGCGTAAAGTCGCTGCTCCAACTCAGCCTGGAGAGAAGTAAACCTGTCATTTGGTCGACAAACACCGTAATGCCTCTCTAGTGAGCGTGGGCAGTTTACTGTGTGAGCAAGCGCATTCCGGGTACGTATATCTCTCGAGATTCTACGCCCAGGATCTTCAGAAGGAAGTATGGTCAGCTGGCGTACGAGATGAAGTGGGTAGGATCTTGCCGTGGGAAGAGGCAAGAAGGATCATCGAAATGTCTACAGTTGTCCATAAATGGCATAAAAGGACTGATGAGGCCTTGGAGGCAGGAGAGGCCACTTAGGCGCTTTAAAAAAACTGAGCAAAAACTTGGTGGCTGTGGGGGGCTCTTCCTGACCCCTTTGGCACTTGAGTTCAGTAGGAAGGCCGAAGACAAGATCAAAGGGTTTAAGGTACTCACTCAGAAAGTGGTGAAAAAGGAAATTCGATCACATCAGCTCCCCGCGGTCTTCTTGTGGTTATCTCACTGCCGTTTAATGCCGCGGCCAGGAAGGAGGGCAAGATTTTCGTGCAAGTCCAACCAGCGCCGACCGTCCCCGATTCTTTACCGAGCTCTGGTCGGTTGAAGCTTAGGGAGGATGGTTAGCGTTTTCCTAAGATGGGCTCGCCTTTACATTGAGATGGTTTAATTCAACGGTTTACGGTATTTAATTTTACGTTTGTTCGGGATTGGTTTAACTAAAGACGGATCTACAGGTTTCTTAATGGGTAAATATGGGACTGGATAGTGCCTGGGCGAGGTCCGGACCCGGGCCCGTGATGGGAGGGGCCCCGCCGGATATTTAATTGGGCTGGGATCCCTCCCTAACCTCCTTCACGGCCATTTGCTCAAGAAGCGATTTTCCTCTTCTCTTCAAGACTTCTCTCTCCATAAAGGCTACGGCTGAGAGAAGACGTGAGAGAGAGGGGTCGCGACCCTCTAAAAAAATTTATTTTAAAAGGGGGGTTAACGGATATTAGTTAATTAGATTGTGACTAACCTAACGAGGACCCTCCCAAGCACGATCGAATTGCAACTTTGGTTTTGTTTAAATGATTTTGAAATTTGTTCTGGAGTCGCCACTAACGGTATTGGTAGGTTCGATAGAAACCGAAATAAATAGCGGGAGAACTAATTTATTCCTGCTGAACAGAGATTATGTAGCTCGGGGACTTGTTACACTATTAATTAAAACTAAATGCCCTTTCGGTACTTAATTTCATGGAATCACGAATTCGGCAACTCAGACTTAGTTTATTACTAAGGCTCTATTAGGGTATTCTCTTTTATTTTTCATTTTTAAATAGAATGCTGGAGTGTATAGATTTTTTATTTGTTATATGTGTTGTAAGGTTAAGATTCCTTGAAGCCGCAAGGACGGAGTGTGTGACGACTCGTGCAGTATTACGACCTACTATCTTTGGGTCTGATGATTCAAAATTAAATTATAAGAGTAAGACGTGAATAAACACCTCCAA
The DNA here is from genome assembly GCA_019149425.1 of Psidium friedrichsthalianum. NCBI lineage: Eukaryota > Viridiplantae > Streptophyta > Magnoliopsida > Myrtales > Myrtaceae > Psidium > Psidium friedrichsthalianum. Next base: position 2,076 of record JAGVVM010021930.1, read on the forward strand.
TGGGAGGCCTAGATTGGCTTGGCTTTCCTTGGGATTAAGGGAAGGTATTTAAGTTGCAAGTATTAAAATACTGTAAGTAAAAACCTCCGGAATGGGAGGCTAAGCATTGGCTTGGCTATCCCTTTGGGATTTAAGGACATAGTATTTAAGTTGCAGGTATTTAACTTACTGGAAGTATAAAACCCCAATGGAAGGCTAAGCATGGCTTCGGCTCTCCTTCGGGTTAAGGTTTACAATTTTAAGTGCAGGTATTTAAATACTGTAAGTAAAAACTCCATGGGAGGCTCGAAGCATGGCTTTGGCTCGTCCCTCTTGGGACTTTAGGTACATGTATTTACAGTTGCAGGTATTTAAACTACTGTAAGTCAAAAACCTCAATGGAGGCAAGGCATGGGCTGGCTCTCTCCTCTTTGGGAATTTAAGGTACAGGTATTTAAGTTGTAAAGGTATTAAATAGCTGTAAGTAAAAAACCTCCAAGGGAGGCTAAGCATTGGCTTGGTGCTCTTCTTGAGATTAAGGTACAGGTATTCAGTTGAGGTTATTGAACTACTGTAAGTTAAACCCCAACTGTGGAGGTAAGCATACTTGGCTCTTCCCTTTGGGTTTATGTCGCAGGTATTTAAATGCGGATGGACTATGTCCTCTCCATTCTGGGGTATGAATTCTTTAAAATAAAATACAAGAATTGATTCAACATTGGAAATTTGTGCGCGCTTGAGGATCCTGTCCAAGCACGATTTTGTGCTTCCATAGGGTTGACATGATGTAAAGTGCGGTTGATTTATCCATGTACTTTAGTTATTTTCTCTTTAATGTGATGAAGCTCAATTGATTTTCGTTGGATTTCCCTTGTCTAGTTACTTAAAAGCACTTCTTTCGGTAAATTTTAGCCTTGTTTTAAATTTCTTTTTGAGCTTAGATAAATTAGGTGGTGAGGGTTGACATACGAATAAGCACACGCTGTGGCGTTATAATCCATGATCCTTTTAAAAAGCACTTGAGGAGGCTATATGCAAAAATGAAAGTTGGACATTTCATATGAAGTTTGTAAACGCTTGGGGTATAACATGAAAGCTACTATTAAGTTCAACTCTTCAAGAAGTCAATCGTAGAATTTGCTTACTTCTGTCATAAACCCTTGTTTTTAAGGTCATTGCAAATTTGTCCCTCATTTTTCTTTACCTTATTTGGAAATTGAATATGTTTTAGCGCATGGAGGCCAAAGTGATGATTCGAAGTAAAAAAATATTTAAAAAAAATGCTCTTTACCATTGAAAAGCACATGTGAAGGGCATGCAAAGTGCTAAATGCACGAAGGATTGCATCCCAATCAGATAAAAGTTGAAGGAATTTATCGCGCGTAGTTAATGTAAAGGCGCACGCCTTCAAATGTTATATCGTTGTAAAATTAGCATCATTGAAGAACGTGGAAAATGGAAGTGTTACAATTAGATGATTAACTAAAGAAGAAAGAGAGCAGGGGACGGGCAATAGATAACGAATGCTTGTTGAAGGAGGAGTTAATATTGCTGAACATGCAAAATGGCCAAAAGTAGCATTAAAGCTCTAAGATCACTTCATGACAATATCTGCAATTATCTATATCGATGTAGCTAATGTAAATAATAGATATGGATATGCATGGGGAAATGTTTCATAAGAGTCGTAACATTTTCCTTGGTGCTGGTAAGGAGCCGATTCACATTAATTGAGATGAACATTGGAAGTATTATTCTAAGCTAGGGGTATGAAAATCGAACTGAAAAACTAAACCGAACTGTGAACCAAACCGAACTAAAGTGAAAATATCATGCATTTTGGTTCGGTTATTCTTTGGTTTAGGTAATTGGAAAATAACCATTGTATTTTTTCGAGTTCAATTAACCAAGATGCAATTTTTTTAAAAAATTATATATATATATTTTTTCTTTTTTAGGGCAAAGGGCTAGGGACGCCCACCGGCTGTGAATGAGGGGTTGTGGCTCTCGCTATTGTTAGCGAAGGCTTGGAGAAGGGCTACCAACCCTCGTCGATGCCAAATTTGGTGTTCACGAATGTTGGCAAAGGCCACGGCCCTTTCTCAAGTGTTGGTAGCTCTACCAAATTTGAACCAAAAATAAAAAAATAAAAAAAATAAAAATCAGAAAAGAAAAATCGAAAATCAAATTGAACCGAATGGAATCGAGCTGGATTTTTTGTTCTACCTCACGTGACGTTGAATTTCGTCTTATTGATTAGCAACCTAAAATGTTATTAGGAGTCGCCACTAGCCTATTGGGGTGGGCTAAAAACTAATGAGAAATGAGAGTATCATCTTGATTCCTACGCAATTAGAGCTTCTAGGTTTGGGGACTTGTTTACACTACCTTTCAACACCTAATCAATTTATATTCCATAAGGTGCTTGCACATTCTACATATAATTTAAAACTTACCAAGTATTTAACCAGTGCTAGATAATCATACATAATTTTTTTTTCTCTCATTTGTGCAATTACCTATTTATCCTTAACCTATCATTTATGAAAACGATTAATAGGCAATTTGTCAAAAGACAGTACTATAATAAGCATTCAATATGTAAAATATGCCAAATAAACATTGGAATGAAAGAAGTGCAAACCAAATTAGTAATGGATATATTTAAAGGTAAACTTCGATACGAAGCTCAGGTATATAAAAATGGACCAAATTAAATGTTGATCTTCATCCTCGCCAAGCCCCAACGGGCTACTATCTTTCGTGGGCATCGCCGTCGATTGTCATGTCGGACTAACAATCTCATGCATTCAGCATTGAAGCATGCATTCACTCAAAGTAAGCAAAATTTAGTCAATTAAAAGATAAAAAGACTATCTCAAATTAAATTCTAAATACCGTGCTAATTTATCTATTGAGATATGCATTACAGAACAAATTATATCTAAGAGATCCACATGCAGAGTCTAAATTAAGTCATGCAAATTGAACATGGAAAGCAATCAACACTCAGGCATGTAAGAGCCTAATTAGACGATATAAGCAAATAGAGGCATTTTCTTCCAATTTCCCATTTTTGTGATTTTTATGATTTTTAAACATTTTATTATTATTTAAAAATAATCTGCTCCGGGTTGGGTCGGTGGACCCGACGCGCCATGACAGAACCCAGGCCTCCGGGGCCTGGGCTTTCGTCCGGACTGGGCTAAGAACATAAGCCCAGTCCGGACTCAAGACAAACAAAAGAAACAAGGAAAACAAATTGGGCCCAACTTGCAAGGCCGACGAGGAGGCCCGAGCGGCACGACTAACCCAGCAGGGTTACCGTTCAATGGGCCGGCCCAACCTGCTAATCGCAGCCCGACTACCACTATTCATCGTCTTCTTCATTTGCAGGTCTTCTCCGTGCATCTTCTGGGGCAGACCATGAAAACACGCCTAGACTTCTACCAGAAAAAACTCAAGTGCACGCTAGGCCGACCGGAGGCGGTGACGCCTCCGGCAAGACCCCGCAAACTATCCAATCAGCTCAGTCCGACCGACCCGAGTCAACCAAACCGTTGCTCAAACATCGTGGACACGCGCGTCGTCGCCGCGCGGCCAATGACCTTCGGGATCTGGTGGCGCATCGCCTGTAATTAGCTCGTTCGTCGCTGCTCATAGTGCTACCTGCTCTATCCGGTCCGCCCGATCCTGCTGGGTCCTGTTCGATGGCTGACATCGCCAACTGGAGACCCGTTCGATTGACTGCCGCCAACCTCTCCGACCCGATCTGAGCCCTCGGGTTTTTGTTCGCTCGCCGTCGCCTCCCTAGGATCAGCCCGAGAAGCCCCGAGTGATGAGCGGCCATGAGAGAGAGAGGATGTGGCTGTCCTTTTGTCCAAGCTTTTTGTGCAGTGGCCATGGGAGTCAGAGAGACGTGTGAGTGGGAAAGAGAATGTATGCGAGTGGCATGGGCTGGATGAAAGGAAAGGAAAAAGGGAAAAGAAAACGCGGCCGAGTCTGTCCAAGTGGGTTGGGTTCGAGTCCATCCGACCCGCTCCGTTTCTTCATTTTATTTTCTATTTTTCAATAAAACAAGAAAGGACACATATTTAACGAATTTGAAATATTTTATTTTAACGAAGAAATAAAATACGGGACTGCCAAAATTAGGCATCAATAAATGGTTTAGCTCGATACGATTTTTTTAAAAATTCAAACTGCGTTGAACCATTGCCACCCCTACTCTAAGCTATTCTTAACGTCGATATGAATTCAAGATTCCTGATTACGCCTCCTTTGCTTTGTAGTTGTGAATCAATAAAAAGTGCTCTTTTATGTTTAAGTTTTCTTCTTTTCTGCGCTAGTCTCAATTCTGTAACTTCAACTTTAGAAATAAAGTCTCAAATTTGGTGCGTATTTAAGGTTTCTACTTTCTAGTGGCTCAACCTGACATATAGAACTAATAAATTGTCACGATGTCAATTAGACTTCCCCTAAGCAGCCTGTGGTTTTTTTTTTTTTTGGTCGAAAGCAGCCTGTGGTTTAACGAGGTCAGTTTTTACTTCTTCTCTTTTTTTTTGTCGAATACTTACATCACGTTCTTAAAGTTTTTGTGCAAGTCTTTTTGCATCTTGGTGGAACTTGTAGTCTGTTAGTTTCTTCTGCTATGAAGAGCGTTTAGAATTTATTCTGTACAATTAACCGAATTTTGATTTTCATGTCAATAGTAATTTCCAATTTATGCTAATTCCTTTCATAGCCAATTAACTAAAGAGACGTTCACACCGTCTATTTTAGTTCTCATGTTTCAATACAAGTGGGATCGAACATTCTATATGCAGAGCGGGCCATTCTAAGCCAGATTTTCATGGTCCTTACACTTTCAAGGCCTCTCACATCTCCAGAATTGGCCAACGACATTGATCCAGAGCATTGCCTTTTTCAAATTGGTAATCGTGATGTCATGCCAATAGCCTGCAAAGGGCTGGAGCTTAAATCATCATAGACATTTCTCATGTTCGATTTAAAAATTTCCATGTATCGGCTGTTCAAAACATGTACATGTCCGGGCGCGTTGATTTCCATCACAAGTTGCACCTTCATCCTTGTCGTTTATAGAAGTGGAAGAGTGCCCCAAAGCTACGTGGGGTGATGCTGTTCAGATGCACCTCGGAGGGGGACTCGATAGTCGATCTCAATACAGCCGTACAGAAGTCATCAGCATAAACAAATATGCAAATAAAAATTGGTAAGATCCAATTGATGTCTTTCACAATTCGTTTTTCGTTTTTCTCGCCTGCCCCAATTGAGATATTTCATTTTTTCTGGTGGTCTTCATCGTCATTGCTCGAGATAAGACGAAAGTGTGACGCCGGAAATGGTGCCACCGAGTCTAGACAGTCCTCACTTCATCAACATCATACTGGACACGAAATCCGACAACCTCGTAAGTTCATGCTTCTTCACACATCATTTCTCCGGTCTGCCAGAATTTCTTTCGGCTTTTGTGTGTTATTGCGCGTAAATTAGTTGAAGCCTTCCTCAATCGTCGTCTTCTTCAGCTAGGGCTCTGTTTTTAAAAGCACAAGTCGTCGAACAAGCAATTTATTGCCCCAAAATCTACATCTTGTGTGCTTGTCTCGTGAGTATATATATGGTCTTTCTTTATCACACAGCTGTTTGAATATATGCCTGGGCAGATTAGTCTCAGTGGATTCACCGAGAAACCTATTCATGGAAACAACAAAGTTGCGGCTCTTAGGCATTTAGACAGATGGTGGCCCGCAAATATATGGAACTATCTAGTATCCACACAAGCATGTGGCGTTCTTTTCTGCCGGGTTGGCGAGCATTTGCGATAGAAACACGTCTGTGTAGGAGATTTCTGCCTGTTTGACCTCAATTTTTGGCACTGTCGGAGCACCAGAGCTCATTGATTGAGATGAACATTGAACTTTAGGCAATTTGCAAGGTCAATATGAGTAAAAACTTTACGACTTCCCTTTTTGGGGGTAATGTTCTCTATGGTTTCAGTTCCTCTCACCCTTCTAGGTGATTCTTCCTAGAAGCATAATAAAGAAAAGCTTTGGTTGTGGATGGGGTCACATATATTTTTGTAGCCCTTAGTCCATCGGTAATTATAACCCCTTAGTTTTCAAAATATAAAGGGAGCTCCATTTTTCATGTTATAATAACTGATAAAATTGCTTCAATCATCAGGGGTAAATTTCCATCATGAGAAATGGAAGAAATCATGGAACTCGAAAATTCTGAGGATTCTATGCCTTGTCAAGCTATGAGGAGTCACTTTATGCCTCGTTCTCAATAAAGTCCTGACTGTATGAGGAATCACTTTTAATCCTGATTGGTTAAGTGATATTGGAAGCATAATAATCATTTCCAAGTTATGCTAAATCTTTTCATAAAAGTCAAACTAATGAAGTGTACATAGACCGTCTCTAAAGTTACTGTTTTTTAAGTACAGGCAGGACCAAGCATTCTAGCCGACTGAGGCATCATGAGCTGGTTTTTTATGGTCGCATGCCCCCAAGGCCTCTCACTGCTCGTAAATCGGCCAACAAATTTCAAATGGAGCCTCCCTTCTTCAAGGTGGTGATGAGGCCATCTTATGTTAAGTATGGCTTGGGTAAGATCCCAAGCTTATTGACTCAAACTGGCATGTCTGAAAATCAAATATATAAATGATGTTCATGGGTATCTATTTAAAACCTGGTATATATCTTAGCATTGGAGTAATCGATCAGATATTTGAGAAAAAAAAAAAAAGGAGATGAGTTTACTTTGTCAAATTGAATCTGTAGTTTGATAAAATTTGAGCTGCGCTTGAAAGAATTGAACGACTTAGATTAAAATTTTCAATTCCATCCATGTTCCAGTCATCGATGTCTTTGCCTTTTCCCTGCACTTGTGGTCTGTGTGGCTGAAATTCACATGGAAGGCCTTTTCTGGTCATGTACCCTATTGCACTCTAGGATCTTATATTTTGACATTTGACTTTGGGTTGCAGGTTGAGATTTTGTACTTTCTTTATAGGTTTTATTGTCGATTAAAACTTTTGAAACTAGCAATTGTGCATGCTGTGTGTGATTAGATTCTCTCATTACTGTATGCTTATGTTTTGGTCTTTCTCCACCATAAGTTGGTTTTCAACCATGTAGATGGTGAGACTGCTCCTGTTCAATTCATCAGGCAACATAATTAGGAAAACAAGCAAATTGCAACTCTCATGTATTCAAACAGGTTGTGGTCAGTGAACCTCAGGAGCCATGGACGTGATCGAGGGGTATTTTTTTTCTGCTGGTTGGCCTGCATTTGTAAGAGAAGCTTGTCTGCATGTAGGAAATGTTTGTGTGTTCGAGCTTCATTATATGGAGGATGTTGTGTTCAGAGTCTACACCTTGTGCTGGTAAGGATATGGTTTATGTTGATCAAAATGAACCCTGGAAGTGTCACTTTGGCTCATCCAAAATAAATTTAGTGTTCATCGTTATGTCTCCTTTGTTTAGTCCTGGTGAATCAATGATGTGTACTTCTCCCATTCCCATTGGGTTTGTGAGGTTCAGAATAATCCAGATGCACACTCGTTAATGCCTCATCCCAAATCTAAACGAACCCAGAAGGATGTGCTTCAAGATAAGAGCAAAAAATTAAAACCTGAAACTCTCATCATGAGAATTCAAAGCTGTGACATGCTAGCTTCTAAGTTCTGCTTTTGTGTACAACATCACATTCTTTTTCTCTGTCTCTCTCAAATTTTCTGAAAGTCTCCTAATAAGCTTTTTTTTTTTATATTCATTTGGTGGTATTACGATTTAGTTATTCATTGGAATCACATGAGATGTCATTCCTTGAAGTGTTCATGGCTATATGTGCAAAACCACGGGGCAGTTTTGATTTTGAAATTTCATTTTTTTTTTAAATTTGTGGATTCATAAGATTACAAAAAATAAAACATTGTATTTTTTTCACTAATAAGGTGTAAAGATGATCACTATTATTCGTTGACTTGGAAGGTGTGGCGAAATGATCAGTGGGTGTGGTGAGATGATCAGTGTTAGCAACTCTTGAAGTGTTACCATGAGAGTTCAAATATAGTGTCCACTATCGTAGAGTCTACGAGCGCTGTACTGTGACATTTTGACTTCAAATTGCAGGTCAAGGCTGAGAGCTTTCTATTAGCCAATTTAGACTGTAAATTGAAACTCCTAAACTGGTAATACTAGCATATGTTTACATTTTGTTTGCCTTTTCTCTTTATTGTTTGTTTGCATTTATTCTTTTCCTCATCATAGATTGGTTCACAAATATCTACATTGGCAGAGTGTTCCTTGTGATTTCACAAAGAGATGCATTCAGAAGAACCAGCAAATTGCGACTCTTAGGTGTTTGAACAAATCATGGGAGGTGCAGCTTGACCTATCAAGACCACCATCATCCAGCAAACATCTCTGTGGTTGGCCCACGTTTGTGAGAGAAGCTTGTCTGAATGAAGGAGATGCCTACGTGTTTGAGCTCATTGAGGGACGATTTTATGGTCAAAATTGCCATCTTGAACAATGCTAGTAAGAACCTCATTTTGGTCGATTGATGAGCACTGGAAGCATCAATTGAGACCGTATTTTACTAAAGCATTTCATGCCTCCTTTATTCAGTTGCGATGAATCAATTGAAAGAGCGTTACTGTCGGCTTTGCATCTCCTTTTTGACATAGTTTCTATAAAATGGAATATAATAAGCCAAAATGGCTTTTCAAGTTGGTGGAAAGACACTACATGTCTCTCAACTTCATCTTCTTCAGTTCTGATGCGATGGTGGATGAGTGATTCTGGAATTAGAAAATTTCTTTTGGAATTTGCTAGATAAGTGTATGGAATGGGGGTGTGTAATGGTGGAACGAGGATGAACATCGAGGCCTACGAAGTTCACCACCAAGGCTAAAGTTTCCACCAGCCAAGGATAAAGGACTTCGGGAGAAGCTCACCGAAGGCAAGCCCCAGCCTCCACTTGGAGATCCCACGTTGTTAAAGCGGAGTTATCCCCTCTCCGAGATCTCTAGAGGACTCACAATTTCGATCATTACATAATCTGCCTTACAATGGAGAATCATCCTCACGATAGGAGAAACGCAAAAGAGATCCCAGAATTTGAAACCATACCATCTCATCACATTTATCCAATTCCACAGGCCAAATAATTGTACTAGTTGACACTCTGAGCATCCTTTTTTGAGAAATTCTCACCATATTTTCTCATGAGCCTCTTTGGTATTCCCTGTGGGAAAAATAAAACCCATAATCTTAGTAAGACTATGAGACTCTTCATTTCAAATTCAAAATGAAGAACAACATAAAAAAAATGGATGAACAAAAAAGACATCCTGAAGCACATCCTTTTTGGTTCATTCAGATTTGGAACGTGGAATTAATGAGAGTGTGCATCTGGATTATTTTGAACCTCACAAACCCAATAGGAATATAAGCTTGCTTCGTTGATTCATCAAGACCATACGAAGGGAGATTATTTGGAATGCTGAATTTATGATTGGACCAGCCCAAGTGACTGACACTTCCAAAGTTCATCTTGATCAATGTAAATCAAGTCCTTACCAACTAGTGACTATGTAGACTCTCCATACAGCATAACCCCTACCAATGATCGTAAACAACATTCGTCCTTTACAAATGCACAAGATTTCTATTGCAAATGCGGGCTCAACCGGCAGAAAGAATGCCTCCTCAATCGCGTCCATAGCTCCTGCTTCACCGTTTCACCTTCTGAGTACCTGCAGTTGCAATTTGCTGTTTTCCTTTATATTGTTCGACGAGTTGAACAGAAGTACATGACATGATTGAAAAACCAACATATGGTGAAAAAAGACCCAACGTAAGCATACACTAACGAGAGAATCAAATCACACATGGCGTGAATTTAAGGCAGCAGCTACCAGTTTCATGAATTTTAATAGAAAGTAAACCATATAATGAAAGTCATTAATCTTAACCTGCAATCCAAAGTGAAATGTCAAAATTTATGCCCCAGAGTGCAATAGGGTACACAGCCAGAGAGCCGGCAAAATGGGTCGTATACCCATTTCGTGACCCAATTTTTCATAAAATTGGCCAAGGGGGTTAAGAAGAAAATGAAAGCCTAAATAGCAAGTCAAATACGGTTTGCTTATGACCCATATTTGACCCATTTAATTCAGCTAAACAGGTCAGTCTCTTGTTCTCTCTCTTTCATCTTTCGCGATTGTCCCTCTCTCCTCAGTCCACTCCTCGTCACGACCATATTTGCCGCCGCAAAACCTCCCCCCCTAAAAAATCGTCCGCACGATCGACCTCGTCCTCCCCATCGGGAAGCCCGAGGCGAAGGTCATCGCTTCTGGAGCCGAAGGTGGCGGCGCCGTGGTCGACCAACACTCTGCATTAGCAAACCACCAGAAGATGGCGGCCGATCCGCCGTCGCAGCACTCCCGCCTCCAGTCTGCACTAAATCAGCACGCTACTACGAGTTGTAACCTCGGGCACTTGTTGCGGCTCCTCCTCTCGCGGGCTGCGTGAAGATCGGCGTGCTCAGATGGATGAACGATGAGATGGTGAGGCGGGTCGAGAGCTGGGAGGGGGATGGAAGTCGGCGTGAGGGACGTGGGCACTGGCCACTGAGGATGGGCTTGTGTTCTGCGAGCTTCTCGCTGAACGGACGCGCGGGTGGGGTGAGATGAGCTTTTTCAGGCTTAAGATGTTCCAAATTCGTTTTTTGACTGTAAATGTTAGATGGAGTGTTCCGATCTTCTTCAACGGCAATCCTTCAATCCTTTTTAGGATTAGGATAGGATGAACTGAAGAAGATGAAGTTGAGAGACATGTAAAGTCCTTCCACCAACTTGAAAAGCCATTTTGGCTTATTATATTCCATGTTATAGAAACTAGGTCAAAAAGGAGAAGCAAAGCCAAAAGTAAGGCTCTTTCGATTGATTCATCGCAACTGAATAAAGGAGGCATGAAATGCTTTAGTAAAATACGGTCTCAATTGATGCTTCCAATGCTCATCAATCGACCAAAATGAGGTTCTTACTAGCATTATTCAAGATGGCAATTTTGACCATAAAATCGTCCCTCAATGAGCTCAAACACGTAGACATCTCCTTCATTCAGACAAGCTTCTCTCACAAACGTGGGCCAACCACAGAGATGTTTGCTGGATGATGGTGGTCTTGATAGGTCAAGCTGCACCAGCCATGATTTGTTCAAACACCTAAGAGTCGCAATTTGCTGGTTCTTCTGAATGCATCTCTTTGTGAAATTGCGAGGAACACTCTGCCCATGTAGATATTTGTGAACCAATCTATGATGAGGAAAAGAATAAATGCAAACAAACAATAAAGAGAAAAGGCAAACAAAATGTAAACATATGCTAGTATTACCAGTTTCAGGAGTTTCAATTTACAGTCTAAATTGGCTAATAGAAGCTCTCAGCCTTGACCTGCAATTTGAAGTCAAAATGTCACAGTACAGCGCTCGTAGACTCTACGATAGTGGACACTATATTTGAACTCTCATGGTAACACTTCAAGAGTTGCTAACAATGATCATCTCGCCACACCCTCCAAGTCAACGAATAATAGTGATCATCTTTACACCTGATTAGTGAAAAAAATACAATCTTTTATTTTTTGTAATCTTATGAATCCATAAATTTAAAAAAAAATGAAATTTCAAAATCAAAACTGCCCCGTGGTTTTGCACATATAGCCATGAACACTTCAAGGAATGACATCTCATGTGATTCCAATGAATAACTAAATCGTAATACCACCAAATGAATAAAAAAAAAAAAAAGCTTATTAGGAGACTTTCAGAAAATTTGAGAGAGACAGAGAAAAAGAATGTGATGTTGTACACAAAAGCAGAACTTAGAAGCTAGCATGTCACAGCTTTGAATTCTAATGATGAGAGTTTCAGGTTTTAATTTTTTGCTCTTATCTTGAAGCACATCCTTCTGGGTTCGTTTAGATTTGGGATGAGGCATTAACGAGTGTGCATCTGGATTATTCTGAACCTCACAAACCCAATGGGAATGGGAGAAGTACACATCATTGATTCACCAGGACTAAACAAAGGAGACATAACGATGAACACTAAATTTATTTTGGATGAGCCAAAGTGACACTTCCAGGGTTCATTTTGATCAACATAAACCATATCCTTACCAGCACAGGGTGTAGACTCTGAACACAACATCCTCCATTTAATGAAGCTCGAACACACAAACATTTCCTACATGCAGACAAGCTTCTCTTACAAATGCAGGCCAACCAGCAGAAAAAAAATACCCCTCGATCACGTCCAGGCTCCTGAGGTTCACTGACCACAACCTGTTTGAATACATGAGAGTTGCAATTTGCTTGTTTTCCTAATTATGTTGCCTGATGAATTGAACAGGAGCAGTCTCACCATCTACATGGTTGAAAACCAACTTATGGTGGAGAAAGACCAAAACATAAGCATACAGTAATGAGAGAATCTAATCACACACAGCATGCACAATTACTAGTTTCAAAAGTTTTAATCGACAATAAAACCTATAAAGAAAGTACAAAATCTCAACCTGCAACCCAAAGTCAAATGTCAAAATATAAGATCCTAGAGTGCAATAGGGTACATGACCAGAAAAGGCCTTCCATGTGAATTTCAGCCACACAGACCACAAGTGCAGGGGAAAAGGCAAAGACATCGATGACTGGAACATGGATGGAATTGAAAATTTTAATCTAAGTTGTTCAATTCTTTCAAGCGCAGCTCAAATTTTATCAAACTACAGATTCAATTTGACAAAGTAAACTCATCTCCTTCTTTTTTTTTTTCTCAAATATCTGATCGATTACTCCAATGCTAAGATATATACCAGGTTTTAAACAGATACCCATGAACAGCATTTATATATTTGATTTTCAGACATGCCAGTTTGAGTCAATAAGCTTGGGATCTTACCCAAGCCATACTTAACATAAGATGGCCTCATCACCACCTTGAAGAAGGGAGGCTCCATTTGAAATTTGTTGGCCGATTTACGAGCAGTGAGAGGCCTTGGGGGCATGCGACCATAAAAAACCAGCTCACGATGCCTCAGTCGGCTAGAATGTTTGGTCCTGCCTGTACTTAAAAAACAGTAACTTTAGAGACGGTCTATGTACACTTCATTAGTTTGACTTTTATGAAAAGATTTAGCATAACTTGGAAATGATTATTATGCTTCCAGTATCACTTAACCAATCAGGATTAAAAGTGATTCCTCATACAGTCAGGACTTTATTGAGAACGAGGCATAAAGTGACTCCTCATAGTTTGACAAGGCATAGAATTCTCAGAATTTTCAAGTTCCATGATTTCTTCCATTTCTCATGATGGAAATTTACCCTGATGATTGAAGCAATTTTATCAGTTATTATAACATGAAAAATGGAGCTCCCTTTATATTTTGAAAACTAAGGGGTTATAATTACCGATGGACTAAGGGCTACAAAAATATATGTGACCCCATCCACAACCAAAGCTTTTCTTATTATGCTTCTAGGAAGAATCACCTAGAAGGGTGAGAGGAACTGAAACCATAGAGAACATTACCCCCAAAAAGGGAAGTCATAAAGTTTTAACTCATATTGACCTTGCAAATGGCCTAAAGTTCAATGTTCATCTCAATCAATGAGCTCTGGTGCTCCGACAGTGCCAAAAATTGAGGTCAAACAGGCAGAAATCTCCTACACAGACGTGTTTCTATCGCAAATGCTCGCCAACCCGGCAGAAAAGAACGCCACATGCTTGTGTGGATACTAGATAGTTCCATATATTTGCGGGCCACCATCTGTCTAAATGCCTAAGAGCCGCAACTTCGTTGTTTCCATGAATAGGTTTCTCGGTGAATCCACTGAGACTAATCTGCCCAGGCATATATTCAAACAGCCTGTGTGATAAAGAAAGACCATATATATACTCACGAGACAAGCACACAAGATGTAGATTTTGGGGCAATAAATTACTTGTTCGACGACTTGTGCTTTTAAAAACAGAGCCCTAGCTGAAGAAGACGACGATTGAGGAAGGCTTCAACTAATTTACGCGCAATAACACACGAAAGCCGAAAGAAATTCTGGCAGACCGGAGAAATGATGTGTGAAGAAGCATGAACTTACGAGGTTGTCGGATTTCGTGTCCAGTATGATGTTGATGAAGTGAGGACTGTCTAGACTCGGTGGCACCATTTCCGGCGTCACACTTTCGTCTTATCTCGAGCAATGACGATGAAGACCACCAAAAAAATGAAATATCTCAATTGGGGCAGGCGAGAAAAACGAAAAACGAATTGTGAAAGACATCAATTGTGATCTTACCATTTTTATTTGCATATTTGTTTATGCTGATGACTTCTGTACGGCTGTATTGAGATCGACTATCGAGTCCCCCTCCGAGGTGCATCTGAACAGCATCACCCCACGTAGCTTTGGGGCACTCTTCCACTTCTATAAACGACAAGGATGAAGGTGCAACTTGTGATGGAAATCAACGCGCCCGGACATGTACATGTTTTGAACAGCCGATACATGGAAATTTTTAAATCGAACATGAGAAATGTCTATGATGATTTAAGCTCCAGCCCTTTGCAGGCTATTGGCATGACATCACGATTACCAATTTGAAAAAGGCAATGCTCTGGATCAATGTCGTTGGCCAATTCTGGAGATGTGAGAGGCCTTGAAAGTGTAAGGACCATGAAAATCTGGCTTAGAATGGCCCGCTCTGCATATAGAATGTTCGATCCCACTTGTATTGAAACATGAGAACTAAAATAGACGGTGTGAACGTCTCTTTAGTTAATTGGCTATGAAAGGAATTAGCATAAATTGGAAATTACTATTGACATGAAAATCAAAATTCGGTTAATTGTACAGAATAAATTCTAAACGCTCTTCATAGCAGAAGAAACTAACAGACTACAAGTTCCACCAAGATGCAAAAAGACTTGCACAAAAACTTTAAGAACGTGATGTAAGTATTCGACAAAAAAAAAAAGAAGAAGTAAAAACTGACCTCGTTAAACCACAGGCTGCTTTCGACCAAAAAAAAAAAAACCACACGGCTGCTTAGGGGAAGTCTAATCGGACATCGTGACAATTTATTAGTTCTATATGTCTTGCCGGAGGCGTCACCACCTCCAAATCGGCCTAGCGTTCTACTTGAGTTTTGAGACTAGCGCAGAAGTTAAACATAAAAGAGCACTTTTTATTGATTCACAGAAGATGCAAAGGAGAAGACCTGGAATGAGAAGACGTTGAATAGTGGTAGTCGGGCTGTGATTGCAGGTTGGGCCGGCCCAACCCTGCTGGGTTAGTCGCGCCGCTCGCGGCCTCCTCGTCGGCCTTGCAAGTTGGGCCCAATTTGCTTTCCTTTTTTCTTTTTTTTGTCTTGAGTCCGGACTGGCTTTGTTCTTAGCCCAGTCCGGACGAAAGCCCAGGCCCGGAGGCCTGGGTTCTGTCATGGCCGGGTCGGGTCCACCGACCCAACCCGGAGCAGATTATTTTTAAATAATTATAAAATGTTTAAAAATCATAAAAATCACAAAAATGGAAATGGAAGAAAATGCCTCTATTTGCTTATACCGTCTAATTGGGCTCTTACATGCGTGAGTGTTGATTGCTTTCCATGTTCAATTTGCATGACTTAATTTAGACTCTGCATGTGGATCTCTTAGATATAATTTGTTCTGAAGCATCTCTCAATAGATAAATTAGCATGGTATTTAGAGTTTAATTTGAGATAGTCGTTTTATCCTTAATTGACTAAATTTTGCTAATTATCTACTTTGAGTGAATGCATGCTTCAATGCTTAAATTCATGAGATTGTTAGTCCGACATGATAATCGACGGCGATGCCATGAAAGACAGTAGCCCGTTGGGGCTTGGCGAGGATGAAGATCAACATTTAATTTGGTCCATTTTATACACCCGAACTTCGTATCAGAGTTACCTTAAATATATCCATTACTAATTTGGTTTGCACTTCGTTCATTCCAGTGTTTATTTGGCATATTTTACATATTGAATGCTTATTATAGTACTGTATTTTGACAAATTGCATATTAATCGTTTCATAAATGATAGTTAAGGATAAATAGTAATTGCACAAAATGATAGAAAAAAATTATGGATGATTATCTAGCATTGGCTAAATACTTGGTAAGTTTTAAATTATATGTAGAATGTGCAATCACCTTATGGAATATAAATTGATTAGGTATAAAAGGGCGCTAATTATCCAGTTAGTGTAACAAGTCCTCGAGGCCTAGAAGCTCTAGTTGTGTAGGATCAAGATGATACTCTCATGTCTCAATTGGTTTTTAGCCGACCCCAATAGGCTAGTGGCGACTCCTAATAACATTTAGGCTGCTAATCAATAAGACGAAATTCAACGTCACGTGAGGTAGATAAAAAAATCTAGCTTGATTCCATTGGTTTCAATTCGATTTTCGATTTTTCTTTTCTGATTTTATTTTTATTTTTCTTTTTTGGTTCAAATTTGGCAAAGCTACCAACCCTTTAGAGAGGGCGCGGCCTTTGTCAACACTCGTGACACCAAATCTAGCATCAACAAGGGTTGGCAGCCCTTCTCCAAGCCTTCACTAACCATAGCGAGAGCCACAACCCCTCACCCATAGCCGGTGGGCGTCCCCAGCCCTTTGCCCTAAAAAGAAAAAAAATGTAAACAATTTTTAAAAAAATTGCTTTTTGGTTGACTGAACTCTAAAAATAAAAAATACAATGGTTATTTTCCAATTACCTAAACCAAAGAATACCGAACCGAAATGCATGATATTTTCACTTTAGTTCGGTTTGGTTCACAGTTTGGTTTAGTTTTTCAATCGATTTTTCACACCCCTAGCTTAGAATAATACTTCCAATGTTCATCTCAATTAATGTGAATCGGCTCCTTACCAGCACCACGGAAAATGTTATGACTCTTATGAAACATTTGCCCATGCATATCCATATCTATTATTTACATTAGCCACATCGATATAGATGTCGCGACCCAAAAAATATTTAATTTTTTTTCGGGTGAACGGATTATCAGGTTAATTGACTAACCTAATTCGGACCCTCCCCAAGTCCTACCGAATCGCAATTTAAGTTCTTTCATGCAAAGATGTTTTTATTTGGAGTCGCCACTAATCATTTTTGGTAAGTCGATTAGAAACCTAAATAAATTAGGCGGGAGACTAATTTATTCTGCGAACCAGAAAAAATGAGTTCGGAGACTTGATTACGCTAGATTATTCTAACGCCCTTTCGGTACCATTTTATTTCATGAAAACTCATTTGGAATGATTGGGAAGAAGTTTGGGTCAAACTGACCAGAAGAGTAAAATGGTCATTTTTCAAGGATCAAGAGATGGAAACATCAAAAAATAGGATTGGCTAGTCGAAAAAATTTATTTAGATACGCATAAATTAACGACAACATAAATACGAATGCGGTATGTGGATATGGAGACATGCGAGTACGACATGATCTAATCGAAATTTAAATCAATTCATTTGGACAAGGAAATTCTCGAAGATTTAATGGCTAGGATTGTTACTTGATTTGACAGATTTGATTGTCGAATTCGGACCTCGTGTCGCCTTATGGATCAAGATTGGGCTCGAACGTGGGGGTGAACTCGTGACTTGTGTTGATCGGTAGATAAATCAGTGATGGTAATACCCAGATTTAAACTCCCACCATCTTCAAACTCTCTTTAAAAAAAAAAGATTCTCTCTCTTTTTTTTTCTTTCTCTCTAACTTTTTTCAATCTCTCAAAACTCTCTCAAGCATCCAAAATTTTCTTTCTCCCCCCCTAGAATCCTCTCTCCCTAGCTCACTTCTTCCTCCTTTATAACCCACTCATCTATCTCTCTATCTAATTTTTCCACTAACTCCACTTCATTTTCATCTTCATTATCCTATCTCTATCTCACATTCTAATCTCTCCACTAACTCTTCTTCATCTTCATCTTCCCTTTTCCATATTTATCTCCCATTCTAATTTCTCCACTAACTCTTCTTCATCTCCATCTTCCCTTCTTTATTCTTATCTTATTTTCTCCATCCATTCTTCTCCATCTTCTCTTCTCCATCTCTTGTCTCTCATCTCCCTTCTATATTCTAATTTCTCCACTAACTCTCTTCATCTCCATCTTCCCTCTCTATTCTATCTTATTTTCTCCATCCATTCTTCTCTATCTCTCTTCTCCATCTCTCTTCTCCATCTTCCCTTCTCTATCCTAATTTCTCCACCAATCTTCTTTTGTTATTTGCAAAATAATCCCTCAAGAATTTGGTATTTGCACTCTAGTCCTGAGATTTTAAGTATTGACAATTCAGTCCCCGAAAGAATAGTTCTTTAAGTCTAAATCTTCTCACAATTTCAACACACCTCCCCTATGCTTATTCGAATTCACCGCATATCAAATTTAAACTCATTTCTTGCCTGCAGAATTAATTAAAGCCCTTTCGTAAAATTGATCTTTCTGAGTATAATTGGGCCAAGATGAAAATTTAGGATATTAGAGAATAATGTCACAACTCCTAAAAGTGAAAAATGAAATAAATTGACTCAAATTGAATTTTTCTTTTATTCGAGATCATACCCGTGAAGAAATACACGACCCCAAAATGGATTTTTTTAAAATTTACGATGGCCAACCTGAAAGAAAAAACATTGACCTACTTTTTATATATTTTTGTGGCCTCAAATTGTATATTTATTAAATATTTTCCTAATTTCTAAAAAATATATAAAAAAATACAAAAAATTATGAAAACTTATTTTTGTTCAAAAATGGTTCTCTAGGCTTGGCGAGGTCTCCAAAGTGATTTTTCAATTTTATGAATTTTTATGGATTTTCTATGAATTTTCGAAAATAAAAATACCGAAAAATACTGAAAATATGAAAAATCATTTTTTGGTCAAAATTGGTCCCTAGGGTGACCAGGTCTTCAAAGTGATTTTTCAATTTATGAATTTTTATGGATTTTATATTAATTTTGAAATAAAAATGTGAAAAATATATGAAAATAGAAAAGAATTTTTTGGTCAAAATTGGTTACCTAGGATTGGCCAAGGTTACCAAAGTTGATTTTA
>JAGVVM010021931.1:0-31766 GCA_019149425.1 Psidium friedrichsthalianum
CGAAAATTTTTTTATTTGGATACGCATAAATTAACGACAACACAAATACGAATGCGGTATGTGGATTGGAGACATGTGAGTACGACATGACATATCGAAATTTAAATAAATTCATTTGACAAGGAAATGCTTGAGATTTAATGGCTAGGATTGTTACCTGATTTGACAGATTTGATTGTCGAATTCGGACCTCGTGTCGCCTTATGGATCAAGATTGCGGCTCGAACGATGGGATGAACTCATGACTTGTGTTGATCGGTAGAGAAATCAGTTATCGTAACACCAAGATTTAAACTCCCACCATCTTCAAAACTCTCTTTAAAAAAAAGATTCTCTCTCTTTTTTTTCTCTCTCTAATTTTTTTCAATCTCTCAAACTCTCTCAAGCATCCAAAATTTTCTTTCTCCCCCCTAGAATCCTCTCTCCCTAGCTCACTTCTTCCTCCTTTTATAACCCACTCATCTATCTCTCATTCTCATTTTTCCACTAACTCACTTCATTTCATCTTCATTCTCTATCTTTATCTCACATTCTATCTCTCCACTAACTCTTCTTCATCTTCATCTTCCCTTCTCCATATTTATCTCCCATTCTAATTTCTCCACTAACTCTTCTTCATCTCCATCTTCCCTTCTTTTTCTTATCTTTTTTCTCCATCCATTCTTCTCCATCTTCTCTTCTCCATCTCTTCTTCTCCATCTTCCCTTCTATATTCTAATTTCTCCACTAACTCTTTTTCATCTCCATCTTCCCTTCTCTATTCTTATCTTATTTTCTCCATCATTCTTCTCTATCTTCTCTTCTCCATCTCTTCTTCTCCATCTTCCCTTCTCTATCCTAATTTCTCCACTAACTCTTCTTTTGTTATTTGCAAAATAATCCCTCAAGAGTTAGGTATTTGCACTCTAGTCCCTGAGATTTAAGTATTTGCAATTCAGTCCCCAAAGAATATTTCTTTAAGTCCAAATCTCCTCACAATTTTCGACACACACTCCCCATGCTTAGTCGAATTCATCGCATATCAAATTTAAACTCATTTCTTGCTGCAGAATTTAATTAAGCCCTTTCGCAAAATTGAGTCATTCTGAGTATAATTGGGCGCAAGATGAAAATTTAGGATATTAGAGAATAATTTCACAACTCCTAAAAGTGAAAAATGAAAATAATTGACTCAAATTGAATTTTTTTTTATTCCATATCATACCCGTGAAGTAAATACACGACCCCAAATTGGATTTTTTTTTAAATTTACGATGGCCAACATGAAAAGAAAAACATTGACTATTTTTATGTATTTTTTGTGGCCTCAAATGTTATTATTTTTAAATATTTTCCTAATTCTAAAAATAGATTAAAAATACAAAAAAATTATGAAAAATTATTTTTTGTTCAAAAAATGGTTCTCTAGGCTTGGCCAAGGTCTCCAAAGTTGATTTTTCAATTTTATGAATTTTCTATGGATTTTCTATTATTTTCGAAAATAAAAATACCGAAAATACTGAAAATATGAAAAAATCATTTTTTGGTCAAAATTGCGTTTCCTAGGCTTGGCCAGGGTCTCCAAAGTTGATTTTTCAATTTATGAATTTTTTATGGATTTCTATTAATTTTGAAAATAAAATGTCGAAAAATACTAAAAATATGATAAATCATTTTTGGTCAAAATTGGTTCCCTAGGCTTGGCAGGGTCTCCAAAGTTGATTTTCAATTTATGAATTTTTATGGATTTTCTATTAATTTTTGAAAATAAAAATGTCGAAAAATACTAAAAATATGATAAATCATTTTTTGGTCAAAATTGGTTCCCTAGGCTTGGCCAAGGTCCCCAAAGTGATTTTCAATTTTAGGATTTTTTATGAATTTTATTATTTTTTAAAAAAAAGAAAATGTGATTAAAAATCAGTGTCAACACCCACATTCAAGGAAGTCTCCAAAACAATGAAACCAATATGGAAATTTATGTGAGTGAGTACGGTTGTGAACCAGTCCGGTTCCAATCTGGAACCAGACCGAATTTGCCCGTTCTGGCGGTTGCTAGTTCCTAAAATTTCGAACCTGTGATAATCGATTCAGCATCTTGTTTTCAGGTGCAGACTGAACCGTCCGGATCAGACCAATAGTATTTCTTTTTTCTCCTGAAGGTTCTCTATTATAGATGGATGTTTGAATTTGAAAGATTTATTGCAGATGTAGATCAACTTCTCCATTACATGTAGATGTCAAATACAATTAGTCACTCCTACTTTAAAGAACACGTCATTTTTGTAGGAGCGGCAAAAAGAACGAAAAATGTTGGTTTCTACCTGGTGCAAGATGTAAAATCTATAGAACAGCCATATGTGTCCATGTCCTTATAAGAAGGACGTACAAGCGCAGAGAATCACCCTTTGAAGGCAATTTACGCGAAAGAACGCATACCATTCTAGTGTGTCCACTAGTTCTTGGCTATGTGCACCACAATCTCCAAGGCCTACGCGTCGTATCCGACATTCTCGATGTGCTACCGATATGTGATTAGCACTCTAGATACATAGCAACACGTACAGCCAACGTCCCGACATGCCATTTCGACTTGCACAAGTCAATTTAGCATTTTCATAAATTAAGGGTCAAATATAAATTTATCAAAAAAATATATAGCTAGTCATATACCCACCACCCAAAGTCAATCACCCACCTAGTAAACAAATAAAATAAAACCTAAACATGAATCCCTAATAGAAAAAGACGAAGTCAAAAAAAACTAACCGCTGATATTTTTATATGTACGTGACAATTTATCATGATATGTAAAATATGCATTTAATATATGATGTCGGATTCTCTATTTTTTTTTTTAGGAAAAAACCCATGTCGGCCTATAGTATTGTGTCGAGTGTCATGTCGATGCTCCATAAGTTTTTGGACCCACTTGGGAATGGATCGGGTCGTACGTCCGGTTCCTATCCAGTTCTCGGACTAGATGGGGCCGATTTCCAGTTCCACAAACTCGAAATCGAACTTGCCAGTCTAGTTTCAGTACTAGGTTTAGACCAATCACCCTTATGAGTGAGGTCCAATTGTGATCTTGATTCGGGAGGCCGTTCCAAGTGCGCCGACCATGGTCCCCCGCACCTCATCCTAATCACCGCCCAAACCAAGGAGATCGACAACTTGTGTGTCTCTAGGGGTTACCTGGATGCACCATGGATATTTTCTCAAAGTTGATTCAGTCTGAGACTCACACAGATGAAACTTTTAGTCTCATCTATAGAATTTGAGGACATGTGCTGTGTTTTGGTAGACTTGTGGACTCTAGTTTTAAGTGGAAATAACACGTGCATGTCATTCTTGACGTGGCTAGCAACGACACCTAGAGGGGGGTGAATAGGTGCTTCTGATATTTTTAAGTTATAAGCGCAAGCAAGCACAGAAACCTAAATAGATCAAGTATGCACGAAATAAAGGAGTTCAGAAGGAGAAATGGTGCACAAAAGATTTATAGTGGTTCGGCTATAGTAAGCCTACGTCCCACTCTCCCACGATGACAGCCGATTGGCTGAATTTCACTATGATGATTGTAGTTACATGAACTTCTCTCAACTCACTCACAAGAGTATTTCCACCGAGAAGTTAAAAAAATTCTCTCAACAGTTTTTGCTCATCTTTTTCTTTTTCATTCACCTCACTTAGAACGAATACCACACTCTCCTTTTATACCCCTTTCACCTCGAACTAGCCGTGTCAAGGTGCTCCATGGGATCACTCGTCAATCTTCAATCAACCTTGATTGATGCGAGATAAACTTGGAAAGATGCTAGATAGCCGTTGAAGAAAGATTTAGTAACTTCAGATTCAGTCGCCCATACAACTAAATCTTCAGTTTCCATTTACGTGAGATGTTGAATCTTCTGAGGAAGGAAAGAAAGATAATATCCATTCAAGGATTCTGTCCTAATAAGATGGACAATCATCCTGTAGATCGAATCCTTTCACTTTCCCGTAATTTCCGAAATCAATCGGACTTTCGTCAATCGTGGTCTTCTTAGTCCAGTTGCAGAATCTGAATCCGTTCAGAAACAGCTTTCAAACCATTTGAAGTCTCTGAATCTGATTCAGCTTTTCTCTGTGAATCTGAGCTCTTACGGATCCTACTGTCGACGTCTCACATGAGTCTTCTTGAGGTCTCCAAGGCAATGCTGTCCTCCATCTGAATTCCATTTGAGGCAGTCAAACACTTCATCTGAATTACTCAGACGCAGACTCCTCCTTCTGATTCCCTTAGAGGCACAAGCATAGTTCCTCCTTCTGACCATTTAGAAGCACTATGGTAACGACTCTTCCTTGAGTCTGAACGCCAGTTGTGGGATATCAAGGCTCTTTTCACATCGTGATTTCTGCAAGGAAAATATTCTTCATTAACTAGACTTCTTAAAACTAGTTTTGTCAGATCAAAATTCTTGGCGGGATAGTTTCCTCAACAATTCTTGCGGGATGCTTATGCCGGTTGTATTATTTGAGATAGGTATAAAAGCTAGAGGTTTCTCACATTATTGATTAGAGAGAGTGTATTTAAGAGAAGAATAACTCAATTATGTTAGGGAGCGCCCAACATAAGCCTAACAATTGACTTCTAGTGCACTACTACTTTACATCACATCAATTTTTTGTATAGGGAGATCATCAAGAGGGAACCTAAACTTGAGCCTATCAACATATCAAGTGTTGGAACCACCTTCACTCAAAAATTTAAGCCTATGGGTTCTGGACTAATTATGGTATATTAATTGCTTTACACTACATTAATTTTTTGATGTACGGTTTCTTTTAACACTATTCAAACGTGCATCCTAAAAGATTCACTATGTGACAAAGTCAATTCTTTCAAGTGTTTGGCATGCCCTATCTATTAGTGGGTTTTGGAACGTCCCCCTTTCCATATACCTTTTCCTTAAAAAAAGGAATAAAAAATTTAATAGAAATGGTACTTATTCTAAAGGAAAAAGGATATCTTCTTGCCGTCCCTGAGCAGTGGGATTCTCGTCCGGCGAAGACAACAGGCCTCGTTCGATTTTGGGTTCTTATTGGATGAGCTGTTTTAGCTCTGTCAGAGCTTTCCTCCGAGATCAGAAGGATCAGCGGCCTGGTGCTGTTTCATGGTTCTACGTTGAACTCAAAGCGATGTTGTGCCTGGGGTATCGCTCGGACCAGAAACGGCACCGTTTTGTCTTGAATTTGTTGCATAGAGACTCTACTCGGAAGCGAAAACCACTCGTGGGATTAATCTTTTGTGCTTGTTACATTGTATTCTACCGCTAAAAAGACCTGTTGATGACATTTATTAATTCTTTGAGCAAACACTCTTCTTGGAATTTTCGTCAATGAATTTCGACATTGCTCCTAGAACATCAATTGGAATCCTACACGACACTTTCGAAAATAATATTTGGTCTGGTGCAAACTAAGCATACATGATATAATCAGATGCACTAGTATAAGGTACATCCTTTATGTGGGCTTTCTCAAATGTGAATGAGGACACTATGACAGACAAGTTTATCACCCGTAATAGTTCGCTAGATCTGACGAGGGACCCTTACTTGTGGCCGACTAATAAATTTTTCCGTAGGCCAGGATGTCATCAGGAACAGGAGGTGCCTTAGGACTCTCTAGCTTATTAATAGGTATACCATGCGGTCCATTTTGTCGCATTATTTTTGTAAGCCCATTTTTTCTACAGTCCCTATATCTTCAGCATTTGGCTATGTATTATCAATTGAGGTACATGCGTGAGCGTATAGAGACAAAATTCCATATTTGGGCGATTGAAGAGGAATTGACCAGTTAATAAATCCAGTTGACTTAAAATTTAGTAATTAAGACAAAATTCCATGCATTATGATCAAAACATCATGACTGAAGAAGATGCAGCAAGAATTTGTCCATTTTTTTTGTACTGTCCATTTTCAGTTATGTCCATTCACACACGCTTTTGGACAAAGGTCTAAAACTTCGCAGCAGGGGATTCTTCCCTAATCTGAAAACAAGTAATCTTCGTATCTGATTCTACAATCCTGAAGTTGGATTCGAGCTCCGATGCATTCGCCGCACTCCTTCTTGATTAGGTAATTAGTAGAACTCATCCACGATGCGGAGTCCACGTATACACCAACGCCCCGTCGCACGTTCCGTGGCCATAGCATGAGTTCTCGTTCGGCTTTGCTATGGTAATTGTACCCGTTGGTTGCCGTGCGAGCGCTCAAGTCGTTCAGAACGTGGCCTCGCGCGCTCATGAATCCATTCCACGGCCTATACTTATGAGGGTTGCAGATTTTGTTCTTCAAGGTTGTGTCGGAAGCGCCGACGATGGCATAGCGAAAGAACAGAAGCCCTAGAACCAAGAGTTTGGTTCTCTTTGCAGTCATCATACGCAATCTTCTGTGTCTTTGTTTCTCTTCAATTCATTGCTTGAAGACATATTGAGCCAGGTTAGTTTTATAGGGTTTATTCTCATAGATCGCTTCACCATGCTCGTGTGTGTGATGACATCGTCTCGGTAGTTTAGTTTTTATTCTGATCCTCTTACATGATTCTCTCTATCAACTTCTACAAGCCATTCTCAATGTATCACACCTAGACAGAATATGGTAAATGACAGAAACGATCCATCAATTTTGTCACAACATACAATATGATCCCTAAACGCACAATCTGCAATATGATCCCTGAATTTTAAATTTTGCTCAGTGTGGTCCATAAACTTTTGGTACATGTTCAATTTAGTCCATCGACTGTATAAAACTGTTCAATGTTGACATATTGCACATTGAAAAAGAAAGAGACAAGACAATCATTATGCCAACTAGAATACTATATTTGGGTAGACTTTAGTGTGTGTACATATATAATTGGAAAAGAAACCCTTGCTTGGTCTTTCCATATATTTTGTGCAAGTTTCACATTCATTATTGTATGTAAGAAAAGGCTATAAGCATATGTATTATGTAAATCTTACCAAATAGCACAGGGTTTGAGGTAAGATGACAAAACTTGATCGATTGGAAATCTTTCATTGTTTAAGATGCAGTTCTGTGAAACCCAAGAGATCCACATTTAAGAACAAGGATTTTTTCTCTTATCGGTAGATTTCTGAAAGAGTTATTAAGTGTTAATAAACTATTGATAACTAAATGCTACCTTATTGATACTATTTTTTGAAATACCAACTTTCATTGATAGGTTGCCAATCACCAGTTTTTATCGATCTTTCTTATTAGCTTTTATATGAATTTACCAAATCCTTATTTGAGCAACCAATCAACTTTTCGCTGATCAAATTGCCAGCTAATTTTATTTTTTCTTACTAGTTCTTATTTGAGTTACTCACCCAAGTTCATTTGGTTTTTTTCATTTATCAATTTTTTTATTTCCTTACAAATGCTTTAAATTGATTGACTTTTAGATAAACTTAGCAACCTTTATTTGTGCAATAAGCTTTTCGCTCATCAAATTACTCAATGATTTTGGTTTATCAACTCTCATTGCTTATCAAAGGGTATTTGATTTTTCTATTTACCAACTCATCTATTGAGTCACCAATTTTATTGTCCTTGCTTACCAGCCCGTTAAGTTTACCAACTATTTTTACTTTCACCGTTTTTGAGTGACATAAGGTTTAAATTTTAGCTCATGGGGATTCCTATCCCGAGGTTCAAATACCATTTGAAATGGATAGAATATAGTAACCATGAAGGGGTGAATTGGTTAATTACAAGAAGTTTAGAACTTTTTCGTGTTCAAGTGCAAAATGTATAAAGGACGAAACAATGTTTGTAGATGATATATGCAAAACCAATTTTAGTCCTATACCTCTTACAAGTACGAACAACACCCACATGCAAACTTAATTGATCAAAAGTAAATGTGATTGATATCTATATTCGTGACCCACCGGTCAGAGGAAATTTTCTCTGATCAAAGATCAGGAAAATTTGAAATTGGAAAGGCTAAGAACTTGCCATGTATATTGTACAAGATGTTTGAGTCGTGAACCAACATCACAGTCCTTTTAGTAATGTTTGGGTTTGAAAAACAAATCTAAGTCCTCTCTTTATGATCTTTGAATCAATAACATAATACATGAGAACATTCAGGTGGAACAACTAGGGTCCCAACCCAGCATCTCGTTTTCCTCGCACCGTAGGATGGGTTCAAAATCGACACCTAAAGTCTTCCTTGATATTGAGATGTAACTCATTCATCAATCTTATCTACATAGGAAACAACGAGAATCTACATGTCTGTTCGAACTTGTCTTACAATGCCTCATTACTAAGATAATCATCAAGACAAAGAGTGACGATTTGTGTCTTGATGGACGGCCTATGTATCTTAGACTATATACATCTTAAGTTAGTACAAGGAAACCGAAACATAAAATTTTCCTTTCGTTATGGACAAGGACAGCGACTAAGGAGATATGACAGACATCTTATGCAAAAGATCGTCCCCAAAGAGATTGAAAAATAGAAATTAAATTCCCCTCGGAAGGTACGCAAAGTATGATTAGGGTAATGTTTCCATCAAAACAAGAGGAAGTGTTGTTGTGTATCAGCCCAGTGACTAGTCAGCATCACTTACTAGTGGTAATGAATAAATCAAGGGTTGATTAATTGGACATAAGTAATTGTGGGACAACGAGACCCAAGGAAACTTGACCCCCTCACGAAACTTGACAACCAACCAGATTATAAAAATGGATTTACATTAAGGCTCCGTTCATTTTCACAAAAAATAAATAATTTAAAAACTATATATGATCATTTGAGATAATTAATCAATAGAAAATGCTTTTATTATCAATAGCAACTTATATCGAAAAATATTCATACATGATGAAAATAATTTTCGATCATTTATAGTTATAAGTGATATAAGAGATCATTTTTAGGAAAAGTAATTTTCAAATCATTCATTTTTCGTGAAATAAATAAAGTCTAAGAAAGAATAACCATGCATACAGGAAATAGAGCATGTTATGCATACGCAGCATACCTCACAAAATTCAATACCAATTGTGTTGGTTAAACATTGAGTGTGAGAAGCTATCCGGACATGACCCTGGTATACCGAGTTTAAAATGGATCTAAGTAATTCCAGTTGGACCCTTTCAATGGTGCAAGGCCTAGATACTCAACCAAGTGGTCGATGACAAGGCGATGAGCGGCTTTGACTACTATATTGTCACAAACCACAAATCTCCCACCAATGTGTGTGGGCACGGGGTGTGTATCTGCTCTGCATAATTTGATCTTGATTGGCTTGATGGACTTAAACGAAACTTTATTTAGTGAGCTATGTGATCTGGGCCACGAACCAGAAACACCCCCTTTTTAACACCCATCATTTTCTAATTAGTTTATTGTTAATTTATTTATTTATCTGTTCTTTTTCGCTCTTTTTTTTTTGCTGTTTTATTATTTTGTGCTTTTACAAGGAAGAACGCTTGAATTGTCGATAAAAATCTAGGTTTGGACTGTATACATCATAATAATAAAGCTAGTGCCATCAGAAGCTCGATACTTTTGTAAATTGGTTGTCTAGCAAGTGCATTCTGCATTGTTTCACATGTTCTTGGAATATTTCTCACAAAACCAAAAATAATAGGGAGGACGGAAAGAAAAAGTTCCTCCTCCCTCCTAAAATTAGTCAAATTTTATAGCATAAGTATCAAAAATAGAACGAATACGAAGTAACTATCTTTTAGGAAGTGATTGGATTACATTCCATATTAGCATTACCCACAAAGTTTTGCTAAATTGGCACTCCCCCTACTCCTTGCGGTCTCATCTCTTACTCCGATACCCATGAAGCATTTGAATATAATAATCCTCATTTTGGGACTCCAGATTGACCATTCTTTGAGAAGGAGCATGAGAGAAAGCTTCTCTTGCGAGTGCAAGAGCATGAGCAAAAATCATGAGATGGGATTCGCTTCTAAGCCAAGAAGAGGGTCTGAAAGCAAATCCAAATTGAAAGATTGGTAACGAATGGATGACACTTTAACCCATTAGAGTTTCAATTTGGACCTTTTTTTCCACAACAAAGCCCCAAGTCCAAGACATTCGGACACTGGACTGTTAATTTGTGTGGAAAATTTGAAGAGATGAGCAATTTGACTATTTCATGCACGTTGTTTCGACTGATTCAGTACAAATTGATTCTTCAATTTTTTCTTCGAACAAAGGATTTTATTAATCTTCTCTTTCTAGTGGAGATGACTAAAGGTCTCAGTGTGGTTGGTTTTCAATGGGTTGTTTTGGATGCATAATGTGAAAATTTTGCTATGATAATGAGTAATTGCTTTTGATGCTTGATTGTGTATTGCTTCTAGCAAAGACCTACTGCAAAGGTACTTGAATATTTTATTGGGAGATGATTGTGAATTATTCAAATGGTATAATCCCCAAAGTCTTATTTTACAATAAAGAAGTTATATCGATGTCGATGGCTCAAAAGGTGAAGTTGAAGGAGAATGTTGACTAATGGAGGTTAGAGAGAAAGTGAATTCTTGAGAAATAACAAATCTCGAAGACAAAAAAAAAATTGAAGAGAATATTTGGAAGAATAAAATTTTGAAGAGCAAATAATTTAGTGGGAGATCTTGCATCTTATCAACCTGAATAAGAGATGAAATGACTACATGATTGGAACGAGTTGGAGATGCAAAGAAAGAGGACTCGTGTTGGAATGATAATTGTACTTGTGATGTTTATAATAACAATCCTAAGTGTTAAAATGAAAATAAAAGTTGGTTGATAATCATTAAATATTTGGAATTTCTTTCCAAACATACAGCCATGATCCTAATTGGTAGGTCTTAACCATACAATTAGGAAATTCGAATTACCACCAATTGTTTGAATGAATTAATTAAACCCTTTCTTACATATCAGATAAGTAAATATCTAACTTAATTGAATCTTTTAAATCAGTGCTAATTAAGTGCATTAGGGATGTCAAATAGATTGACCAATCGAAAGTTTGGATACCACAAGATTCTTGATTGTTGATTGCTCACTGGTTATTGGTTGGATGATGTTTTACACCTTTGCTCTAGGATTGGCAAACGGGTTTGCTGGACCTGAGCACGAAATAGCTAATGGCCATTGGTTGGCCCAGTATAATGAAAAATGGCCTAAAGGACCAAGCCCTTGGAGTAAAGAAAGAATAGCATGAAATGAGCGACAAAAAAGTCATGGGCACTTAGAAAAAATGGAAAAGTCTTATTTATTTTTATTTTTTGGGGAAAAAATGTCATACTCAATGTACAGTAATTCCTATGTTATTTTTATTATCTTGGCTACTACATAATTTACGAGCATTAAAAAAATGCTATTGCATTAAATATATTACATTGGATAAATCCTAATAGTGTTAGACATAATTGAACTATACATATAGACTTAATCGCCAAAGCTCATCCATGAAATGTATGCTAACTCAATATAAATTTGGACACACTGCACTTGTGAATCTAAATAATTGATACAATGCTTAAAAGAAGAATATGATAACAGGGATACACTAAATCATACTTAACTTCATTTGGGAGCAAATGAGATTTGTTATATAGTTACCCATTTACACGAAATGTTTCAGAAGATCCACACAATTTCATAATTTAATACTATATACTTTTTAATGGCTTTAGCTCATCCAATGAGAATCGACAAAGTAAATTGGACTACATATCTCCCGGATAAAAATCGGCCCATAATTTTCCATAAAGCAAATTCCACGTGTCGTTTCATGGTGGCTAGTGTTCGTGGAACCACTCCTTGCTACTTATTTCATTTCCCTTCCGTGTCTTATAGTTACTATCGAGCATCTTTGCCTCGATCACCGAAAAACCTGTCTTTTTTCGTGATGTGATGATATATGAATATCTTCATAGGATTCTCAATCGATGGATCACTCTCATTGGGGAAAAAAAAAAGCTTTGAATACTGCTGCAAAACGACAAGATGCAATAATTTGACTAAGACATTTGATAAATGGGGTGTCCCCATTTATCAAATGACGACGCCGTTTATCCAAGAACAAATAATGTCGTGTCATGTAGTTCTAGTTCAAGTCACACCATCATCCTTACACGTACTTAGCGATCCATAGGCTGACAAGTCAAATAAATCAAGCAAAACTTGATCAAGTGGACTTGATTACATTTGTCTTCCAATAGTTAGGATTAAATTGATTTAATTGAAAAATTCAAAACTCGATTACGTTTTGTACAATCTATTTAATGTCGATTGTGCAATTTTTCCAGCAATACTAAAGCACTACTATCTTGAACTTTGATGAAAATAGAAGATTCCTATGCATGTCCCCATATTGATCATGATCCAATCTTAACCTCGTATCTTTTGTAATTTTTTGGGAAAATTAATCATTTATGCATGTCGGTTTTGATCGCCTCCCTTCATCATGAAACTCTATTTTCACATTTCAAAAACTCAACGCTACTTTAAGTAATTAGATAGAGTGATATTTGGAACCTATTTGGATTTCAACCTTTATCATTTGGGTCTCAAATGAAAATTGTGTAATGTAAAGGGTGAGATCATTTGGGCTCATGAGGACTGGGTTCATGCAATTAAAAACAAATATATATATCTCTTCAAAATTTGGCTCACAATGAACATCCGTCACTCATGCCTGATGGATTTTCTTAAGCCATGCTTATAGTCAAGGTCAAGCTGATATTTTCTATTTTTCTTATTTTTACAAGTGCTTAAGTGGAAACACCTTATCGTTTCTTTATTTTCTTATTTTTGTCATTCTATGTGCTTATATTGTGGTCTTCATTCATGCATTGCTTGTTCAAATATGCGTACGTGCAGACAATTCTCTTTCCATGACATCTTTACTAAAATTATTTTTTCCAAGAAGGCTGCCATGGATTACTCCCACAGTACCACGACAGAACCATGCATGCAAGACCGGGGTCCATATCTACTCTTTTGGCCGATAGAGCACTGTCGGTGGAAAATAATTTTAACTAGATATTAAGCAGTAGGATGTACCACCAGGACAGGCTATCGGGGAGAGTAGGAAATGAAACAGCTCATCAAGAAATTTGAAAGAGAATAAGACGGAAGTTCTGACGGTTCACATCACATGGCGCCTTCGAGGGGACCAACACCACGTTGCACGCTCTTTGTACAATGTAACTTGTAAGGCAACTTACACGTTGCCCCAAAAGTCTGTATTATTGAGCCCACGCAGTATTGGTGCGAGACTTACCCTTTCTTTCTCGAAAGAAAAATAAAAGAAAATATTCAACCCATATAAATCATAATACAATTTTATGATAATTATTTCACATTCTACTCTAATAACTATGATTGGCATAAAAATTAAACAACTTCAATTTTATTTTGTGAACTGAGCTTTTTTTTATTTTTCACTTAAAGGGGCGCCTAGAGAGGCTTTCATTAGTAAATTTGCTTAAGATAATATATGAAATGTCAAGATTCATTTTTAAATAATGATTACTATCAATTAGATATAAGGATTTAAATTGGCCTAAATGTAATATGTCAACGAGGAGAACATCCTACGTTGGCAAATCATCAAGATCACAAGTCTCCTTTAACTCTTAATGGGACACATCACATACCTCACGCGGCTAAGGGTTAATTGAAGTGGAGGGAAAGCTTCTTTCCAGTCAGCTACCACATTAACGATACTAATTAACAAAGGAATAGTAAAATGCAAAAAAAAAAAAAGAATCCATTTTTGCAAAGAGGACTTATCGCATCAAAGGCCATCTCAACCAACTGAACTGCTCAATTAAAGCAATCTTTCGTACATTTACATGGTTGTCCTTGAGCATGGGAAGAAGGACGCGGAGACTTGGACATTAACGGCGGTCACTCATCAAGAAACAGTAAAATGCAAAAAAAAAAAATGATCCAAATTGTTTAAAAGTCTATCGTTCTTGTCCTGAGGATACGGCCGATGAGCACAGCGATCTTTGCTTAGCTATAAAGTAACTTTTATATTTTAACCAAGATTTGATTGACCCGTAGGAGAAACGGGTTTAAGATTAGTACCCGATCAGTGTTTGTTCATTAACGATGGAGGAAATGATTAAAAGATAGATTAGGACTAATATAGCAGCAGTGAAAAGGATGAAATAGCCATACACGATAATGAAAGATGAAAGGATGGATTATTCATCAATGCCTGTCCTTTAGCAATAGAGGAAATGATGGAGACATAGACATTGATGATGTGCCTAGATCCAATAAAAAAAATAATAGTGCAGAAAATCATCCATTTCTATGCCCAATAGATTGACTATTGTTTACTTAAGGCCTAACTATGGTTAGGTTAATATGCTCCATAGACCGTATCCATCTCCTATTTCTTTCCCGCGGTTGGATCTTTGCTATAGAATCATCCATTTATATATCCATTGAATGGTGTTCATTTCTGAAACCTTAATTTTTTGTAAAACGTTCATCTAAAATGCTGGAAATCCGATGTGGCATGATACTTAGAACGAATACTTTTAAAATGTAATGACGCTCAAGTGATTAAAAAAGAATTTATGATATTTAAATGAATGTCCTATAAAAGTTGTGATACTTATGTTGTCTTTTTTTTTTTCGAGATATTTAAGATCAAAATATGCGAGGAATCACGGGAGTTTGATTGTGAGGTTCAGCACGCCTCATGTAGCATGCAACCTCTCAAGACCAATTATCAACTTTTCCACCAAAAAGTTGGTACGTTCTGAGGTTACCATTCCTTCATCCTTCTTGTCTATGATATTAAGTAACTGCTTTTGATGCTTGATTGTATTGCTTCCAGCAAAAACCTACGGCAGAAATACATGAATGTTTTATAGGGAGGTGATTGTGAATTTATTCTAATGGTATGATCCTCAAAGTCCCATTTTAAAGCAAAGAAGTTATATAGATGTTGATGGCTCAAAAGGTAAAGTCGAAGGAGAAGGTTCAATTGACAGATGCTAAAGAGAAAGTGAATTCTTGAGAGAATAACAAATCTCGAAGAGAAGATTTGGAAGAACAATACTTTGAAGAGCAAATAATTTAGCGAGAGATCTTGCTTCTTATCTATCTAAATCAGAGATGAAATGACTATGTGATTAGAACAATTCAGAGATGTCAAAGAAAGAGGATTAATGTTGGAATGATAATTGTCCTTGTGCTGTTTATAATAACAATCCTAAGTGTTAAAATAAAAATAAAAAGGTTAGTTGACAATCACTAAATATTTGAAATTTCTTTACAAACATAGAACTGTGATTAGTGGGCCTTAACCATACAATTAGGCAATTCTAATTACCACCAATTGCTCGAATGAATTAAGTAACCTTTTTCTTATGTATCAAATAAGTAAAAGTAAATTTCTAATTTAATTAAATCTTTTAAGTCAGTGCTAATTAAGTGCATTAGGGCCTGTCAAACAGATTGACCAGTCGAAAGTTTGGATACCGCACTCTCTTGATCGTTGATTGTTCACTGGTTAGATGATGTTTTACAGCTTTGCTTTAGGATTGGCAAATGGGTTGGTTGGGCTTGAGCACGACGTGGCTAAAGGCGATTGGTTGGCCTAGTATAATTGAAAAATGGCCCGAAGGACCAGGTCTTTCGAGCAAAGAAAGAATAGCATGAACTAAGCGCTTTAGGTTAATAATTTAGAAATCTGGATATGAGGCCGAAAAATTCATGGGTATTCAGAAAAAAGAAAAAGGAAAAGTCTTATTTCATGTACAAAAACTCCGGTGTTCTTTTTATTACCTTATCTACTAAATAAATTATGAGCATTTAAAAATATGCTATTGCATTAAGTTATATTATATTGGATAAATCTTAATATTCTTAGACATAATTGAAGGGTACAAATACACTTAATCGCCAAAACTCGTCTATGAAATGTCCTCTAACTCAACATAAATTCAGATACGCTGCACTTGCAAATCTAAATAATTGATACAATGCCTAAAATAAAGTCTGATAATCGGGATGCACTAAATGATGCTTAAAACCGGTCCAAAGTTGTCCTTAAAGCAAATTCCATGTGTCGTTTCATGGTGGCCTGTGTTCCTGAAACGACTCCTTCCAGTTGCAGCTAATTATTTCACTTCCTGTCTAATGTCTTATAATTACTATTGAGCATCTTTGCTTCGGTCACCGAAAAATCTGTCTTTTGTTGTACTGTAATGATTTATGAATATCTTCATAGGATTCTCAATTGATAGACCACTATCATTTGAAAAAAAAAAAAAAGCCTATGCACGTTGCTGCACTCAAGCATGATAGAGCTCTGTCGTGCGTTACTACCACAGTTCCATGACTGAACCATGCATGCAACGAGGGAGGTCAATACGTACTCTTTTGTCCGATAGAGCTCTGTCGTTGGAAAATAATTTTAGCTAGACAATAAATGGTGAGACGTCACATATCCCTGCTGAGTCCACATTTAACAATGCTTTTTGAACAAGTTGAAAAAGACCAAAGTGAAGTATCAAACCCGAGATTTTGGCAACAAATATGAAAAATAAATCAATAGATTAATGATGTTAAAATTTATCGTTGGCCGTGTCATTTGAGATGATCGACATATACTTCAATAATTTTCGATCAATTTTAGCCAGGCAAACTTAATTGATATCGATATAAAAAAATTTAGAATTTAATTCATTTAATTATATTAAGAATTGAATTAATATTAATGTGATAGATTTAGGACTCTCTTGTTATGCTTCTCTTTTTCATCTTCCCGTCACAACATTCTTCTTTCTCCTTCCTTCCTTTTCTTCGGCTCCCCATGGCGCGGCAGACAAACGATACCACGTCATCACCAACTCCGTTTGCATGTTTGACAAAAAGGATTTGAAAGAACAAAAATTAAATATACAATGCATGAACATAATTGATAAAAAAAAAACAAAATAGAAGAATTCAAAGACCTACCGACAACGTTTGGAAAAAAATTCAATTACGACGATGCCAAAATCCCTTATTAGTTATCAAATCTCCCTCCAGAGCTAGTTCAAGCCATCATCTATTTCTTGGAAAATGCAATAAATGATGTTTAGTTATATATGTGAGTTGCATTAGAAAAATTCGATATTAAAAAATTAGTGTTGAGTAATTAATATATCTAAATTAACGTATAACTAAATGAATTAAATTTTTGAGTAAATGTGGGTTTAACTGCATATGTTAACAAGATTAGATTTGATTCTTTTTTGGTGATCTTTTTAAGAGAAAAATATCAGACTTTTGCTACACGTTCTCAAGCAATCAAAATCATTTTGCTTTTTTCAATGTTTGCTAAAATATATGCATAGCAACTCATAAGACATTACGAGTATCATTTGAGGTGCACACTTTCGAAGTGTCTAAAACAGCTTTCTTTCCTATGTTGCCTTGTTGATTCGAGCAAGAAGCTACTTCTTTTTTGTGGGTCAATGCCGACACATTTTCATGTGACCTCCGTTGATGTACCATCATGACAGACTGTCGAAGAGCGGGAAATAAAACAGCTCATCAAGAAATTTCAAACAGAATCGGGCGAAAGTTATGACAGCTCACATGACGACTTTGAGTGGACCAACACTACATTGCAGACTGTTTGTACTGGGTAAGGCACCTTCCACGATGCCCTAGAAGTCTGTATTATTGAGCCCACGCATTATTGGTGTGAGACTTACTCTTCCTTTCTCAAAAGAAAAATAAAAGAAAATATTTCAACCGTAGAAATCATAGTGCAATTTTATGATAATTATTTCACATTCTTCTCTAAAAATTATGATTGACATAAAAATTAGACACTTCAATTTTAATTTGTGAACCGATTTTTTGCTTTCTATCAACAAATCTGCTTAAGGTAATACACTAAATGTCAAGACTCATTCTCAAGTAATAATTAATATTAATTAGATATAAGGATTTAAATTATCCTAAATCTA
The DNA here is from genome assembly GCA_019149425.1 of Psidium friedrichsthalianum. Lineage (NCBI taxonomy): Eukaryota > Viridiplantae > Streptophyta > Magnoliopsida > Myrtales > Myrtaceae > Psidium > Psidium friedrichsthalianum. The sequence continues at coordinate 17,990 of JAGVVM010021931.1, forward strand.
ATATGTCAACAAGGAGAACATCCCTACATTGGCATATCATCAAGATCACCGGTCTCTTTTTAACTCTTAATGAAACATCACATATCCTCACGGAGCTAAGAGTTAATTGAAGTGAAGGGAAAGGTTCTTTCCAATCAGTTATCTCATTAACGATACTAATTAATAAATAAACAGAAAATGCAGAAGAAGATATCCATTTCTACAAAGAGGGACTTGTCGCATCAGAGGCCATCTCAGCAGGGGAAGAAAGGACATGGAGACTTGGCATTAATGGCGGTCACCCATCAAGGAACAGTAATATGCAAAAAAAAAAGTCATCCAAATTGTTTAAAAGTCTACCGTTCTTATCTTGATGATGCAGCGACGGGTACAGTGGCTTTTGCTTAGCTACAAGGTGACTTTACCTTGTTCAGTCTACATTCAATCAGATGTCGCTAGATCTACAAGTACCTTGTTCATTGGTAATTTGAGGCTTTAGGCCGCTCGAGCAAACAACGACTCCATTTATCTAAGAACAAATAATGTCGGGTCATGTAATTTTAGTTCATGTCACACCATCATCCTTACAAGACCGTCAGCCATGATTAGGCTAGTACATCAAATAAATCAGGCAATACTTGACCAAGTGGGCAAATAGTTAGGATTAAATTGATCCAATTAGAAAATTTAAGCCTTGATTCCATTGTGTACAATATATTTATTATCGATTGTGCAATTTTTCCTAGCAATTCTAAAGCACCAATACCTCAAACTTTAATCGTGATGCAATCTTAACCTTGCACCATTTTATAATTTCTAAGGAAATTGATTATTTATGCGTGCTAGTTTTGATCAACTCCCTTTGTCCTTAATTTCACATATCAAAAACTCTCTGCTATTAAAGTAATTAATAGAGTCATATTTTCAAGATATTTATATTTCAACGTTTATCATTTCAACGAATGCAATGGATGAAAATCACATAATGCAAGGGGCGAGACCATTTGAGTTCAGGAGGACTGGCTCATGCAATTAAAAAATCAATTTTGTTCTTCAAAATTTGGCTCACAAGGAACATCCTTCACTCATGCGTGATGGATTTTCCTAGGCCATGCTTATAGTCAAGGTGAAGCTGATATTTTCTATTTTACTTATCTTTACAACTGTTTAAGTGGAAATAGCTCATTTTTTCTATGTTTTATTATTTCTCATTCCATGTGTGGTCTTTCCTAATCATGCAAACGCTTGTTTAAATGTGCATGCTGGCAGACAATTCTCTTTGCATTCTTCTGTGATATATTAAGGGAAATAATCGAATTGCAACTCTTGAGCATTGAGATAGATCGTGCGTAGTGAAACAGAAAATCCATCCCATCTTGTAAAAAAGACGAGGAGTAAATTACATTTGCCTTATTCTCTGTCAAGTCCAAGCTGCAATAATAAGAGTTTGGTGGTGTTGCTTGATGTTTATTTGCCGTGTTTTTTGTGGGTGCCGTTATTTTTTATCGCTTTTTTTTTTCAAATGGCAAGTACTTGAAAATACGAGCTCCTGCTAAGGATATGCATTTCGCGGCAATTGATTTGATGTTAGCACTCAATACTCTTGCTCCATGCTTTCATTTGCCATGACATCGTTATTAACGTTATTATTCAAAGAAGGCTGTCATGCATTGTTATCACAATTCCATACGAACCATGCATGCAATAAGGGGGGTCCATACGTATTCTATCGTCGGATAGAGCTCTGTCCTTAGAAAATAATTTTAACTAGGCGATAAATAGTGGGATGTCCTGTCTCCCTTTCAAGTCCACGTTTAATAAAGATGCTTTTTGAAAAAGTTGAAAAGACGAAAGTGAAGTATTAAACACGAGATTTTGGCTGCAAAGGTGAAAAATAAATCAATAGATTGATGGTGTTAAAATTTATACCAATCGTATCACATAAAATAACCACATTCATATTAATAATTTTTAATCAATTTTAATTGGATATACTTAATTGATCTCAATGCAAGAAGATTTAAGATTAAATTGGTTTAATTAAAAATTTAAATTAAATTAATATTATTACAATAAATTTAGAACTTTTTGCGTTGTTTCTCTCTTTTTTTCTTCCTGGCACAACCATTCTTCCTCTCCTTCCTTCCTTTTCTCTCCCCATGGGGTGGTAGATAGAGGATATCCATGTATATAGTCTACGTCATCACCAACTCTGTTGCACGTTTGACAAAAGGGATTTGAAAGAATAAAACTTAAATACACAATGTACGGACACAATTGATTAAAAACAAGGAGAGAAGAATTCAAAGACCTACCGACAACGTTTGCAAAGAATTTCAATTACTACGATGCCTAAATCCCTTATTAACCATCAAATCCTCCTTCGGAGCTAGTTCGGGTCGTCATCTCTTTCTTAAAAATGCAATGAATAATATTAAAATACACGTGTAAGCTGTGTTAAAAATGTTTTATATCAAACAATTGATATATTGTGGAGAAGTTAATATATATAAGTTGACTTTTAACTCAATAATTTAAGTTTTGAGTGAAAATAAATTTAATTAGATATATTGACATGCCCAAGTTCGGACTTTCTCTTGACAATCTGTCCAGGCCGAACTTTTACTGCTTGCTCCCGACAAATGAAAATCTTTCTTTTTTTGGTCTTTGCTAAAAATATGCATAGCAACTCACAAGACATCACTGAGTATCATTTGAGATGCACATGTTTGAACCGTCTGGAACAGCTTTGTTTCCCTTGTTGCCTTATTTTATTTTATTTTATTTTATTTTATATTTTTGGGTCGAATGTTGCCTTATTGACGGGTGAATGAAACTACTATTTTGTCCGCCAATGCCGACACATTTTAGTGGGAAATGGAACACCTTTTTGAGAAATGTGAAAGATAAAGGATGAAAGTTCTGACAGCTTATGATGCCCCCTCAGATAACCATGCGTTATTGCCTTATTGGTGCGAGACTAGCTATTTCTTTCTCGAAAGAAAAATAAAAAAAATTATCGATTGATGCTGCCATTTGAGAATAATTGACAAATTTTACATTAAACTAATATCAATAAGTAGTTTTTAAAAAAGCACGAACAGAGAGACATTAACAGAAATATAAATCATAATACAATTTTATGATAATTATTACGCATTCTAATATAATAATTATGATTGACATAAAAATTAACAGCTTCAATTATAATTATTATATTTATAATATATTAAATGTGAAGACTTTTTCTTAAGTAATGATTAATATTAATTAGATATAAGGGTCTATATTAGTGTAAATCTAATATGTCAACAAGGAGAACATCTCTACATGGCAAATCATCGAGATCACCCCTCTCTTTTTACTCTTAATAGGACATCACGTATCCTCACGTAACTAAAGATTAATTGAAGCGAAGAGAAAGCTTCTTTTCAATCAATTATCACATTAACGATACTAATTAAGAAAGGAACAGTAAAACGCAGGAAAAAATATCGATTTCTACAAAGTGGCACTTGTCGCATCAGAGGCCATCTCAGCAGGGAAAGAAAGCATGTGTAGACTTGGACATTAATGGCAGTCACCCGTCAAGAAACAGTAAAATGCAAAAAAAGTCATCCAATTGTTTAAAAGTCTATCGTTCTTATCTTGAGGATGCGGCCGCCGTGGATAGTGGTTTTTGCTTAGCTGTAAACTAACCTTTATATTTTAACCATGATTTGATTGATCCGTGCAAAGAGCGGGTTTAAGATAAGTACCTTATCAAATGTTTATCCATTAACGGCGAAGGAAATGATAAAAGATATATGAGGACTAATACATTAACGGTGAAAAAGAATGAAATGACTATTTGCAGTGACCAAGGATGAAAAGACGGATTACTCATCAATGTCTGTCCATTAGTGGTAGAAAAAATGATGGAGATATGAATATTAATTATGTTTCTAATAACAATCCTAAGTGTTAAAATGAAAATAAAAAGTGGGTTGATAATCCTTAAATATGGGTCTTAACCATACGAATAGGAAATTCTAATTACCATTAATTGCTTGAATGAATTCATTTACCTTTTTCTTAAGTATCATATAAGTAAATTTCTAACTTAATTAAATCTTTGGAGTCAGTGCTCCACTTATAAATTCATTTGTTGAAAAAATCCGGTCATCACATCCACAAAATAGGTTTAGGACTAAATCGATAATTTTTCCTTATAAAATCCATTATATTTTCAAATATTTTAAGTTATGCAATTTAACTTTTATTCGACGTTCACTTCTTTGAACTTGAACCGTTCAAGTTATGATATTGAAATACAGGTTCTCGTAAAACGAGTTTTTAAATTCTTCAAGTTCAAATAGTATTTTAAGTTCTAAAGAGAAATTCCATGGAACCTTATTTGCTTTGCAAAGGTAAATAGACCCTAAAGTTGATTAATGATATTATCATTGAAAATTGAAACAAAGCGAAAACGACTAGGGCTATCAAACAAATTGACCAGTCGAAAGTTTGGATTCCACACTTTCTTGATTGTTGATTGTTCGCTGGTTAGATGATGTTTTACCGCTTTGCTCTAGGACTGGTAGACGGGCTAGGGCTGAGCACGACATGGCTAATGGCAATTGGTTGGCCTAGTATAATTGAAAATGGCCTAAATGGCCAAGCCTATGGAGCAAAGAAACAATAGCATGAACTGAGCACTTTAGGTTAATTATTTAGAAATATGGATATGAGGTCGAAAAATTCATGGGTACTCAGAAAAAATAGAAAAGTTTTATTTCATGTACAGGAACTCTTATGTCATTTTCATTACCATTGCATTAAGTTATATTACATTGGATAAATCTTAATATTCTTAAACATAATTGAAGGATACAAATAGACTTAATCGCCAAAACTCATTCTTGGAATGCACTCTAACTCAACATAAATTCGGATACACTGCCCTTGCGAATCTAAATAATTGATACAATACTTAAAATAAAGTCTAATAATCGGGATGCACTAAATTATACTTAAAACCAGCCCAAAGTTGTCCGTAAAGAAAATTTCACGCGTCCCTATGTTCCTAAAATGACTCATCGCTACTTATTTCACTTTCTTTGTGTCTTATAGTTACTATTGAGCATCTTTTCCTCGGTCACTGAAAAATCTGTCTTTTTTGATACCGTAATGATTTATGAATATCTTCGTAGGATTCCCAATCGATGGAACATTATCATTTGGGAAAAAAAAAAAAAGTAATGCACGTTGCTGCAATCAAGCCCAGAGCCCTATCATGCATTATTACCACAGTTCCATGAATGAACCATGCACACGACAAGGGGGGTCCGCACGTACTCTTTTGTCCGATAGAGCTTTGTCCTTGAAAATAATTTTAACTAGACAATAAATAGCGAGATGTCCCGTCTCCCTATTGAGTCCACGTTTAAAAATGATGCTTTTTGAAAAAGTTGAAAAGACGAAAGTGAAGCGTCAAATATGAGATTTTATCTACATATGTGGAAAATAAATCAATGAATTGAAGATGTTAAAATTTAGGGTTTTTTTTTGTAAGGTAAGTATTATATTAGCTAATCACAACGCGATACAAAAGAGCCAAACACAAACCTCGTACCCAAGATTACAGATTAAAAAATTTAGGGTTAATACCACGAAAAACCTCAAATCGATACATTCCTGACAAATTTACCCCAAACTATTTTTTTTATTATGAAAAACCTCAAACTGGTACATCTGCGACAAATTTACCCCAAACTGGTACATTTATGACAAATTTACCCTAAATTAATTTTTTTTTACCACAAAAAATCCCAAACTATCACACCCATGACAAATTTACCATTTATTAAATTGGATCAATACCATGAAAAACTCTAAATTGATAAACTTGTGGCAAACAGAGGGTAAAAATCATAAATTGGTATACTCGTGAAGTGCTATATGCCATCCAATTAAAAAATTTAATGTTAAATTAAACGAAAATTAACGGAGGGTAAATTTGTCGCAAATATATTAGTTTTGGGGTAAATTTATCACAAATGTACCAGTTTAGGGTTTTTTTGAGGTCAAAAAAATAGTTTGGGTAAATTTGTCACATGTGTACCAGTTTGGGATTTTTCGTGGTCAAAAAAATAGTTATGGTAAATTTGTCACAGGCGTACCAGTTTGGGGTTTTTCGTGGTATTAACCCTGAAATTTATCCACGTTAATATTTATTATATCACGAAAAACGATCGACATCTATATTAATGATTTTTAATTAATTTTAACCGGATAGACTTATTACCAATGCAAGAAAATTTAGGATTGAATTAATTTAATTAAAAATTTATCCATCTATTTTTTATTTTATTTTTTGGGTCGAATGTTGCCTTATTGACTCGTGCATCAAACTACTTCTATTTTGTGGGTCAATGCCGAATACATATCCTTGTGACCTCCGTTGATGTAGCACCAGGACAGACTATTGCTTAGTGGAAAATGGAACAGCTTTTCGAGAAATGTGAAAAACAAAGGATGGAAGTTCTGACAGCTTATGAGAACTTCCAGTTGACACAGAACCCCACCGTCATCTTGCACAATGCCCCTTCAGGGACTATGCATTATTGGTGCGAGTCTCGCTATTTCTTTCTCGAAAGAAAAATCAAAGAAAATTATAGATCGAAGTTACTATTGGAGAATAATTAAAAAAATTTCCATTAAACTCATGTCAATGAGTAATTTTTAAAGGGGCAAGCACAGAGGCATACTAACAGAATTCCAACCATGTCATCATATGGAAATTTTATGAGAATTATTAAACATTCTAATCTAATAATTATGATTGGCATAAAAATTAAACAACTTGAAGTTTATTTTATGAACTGAGTTTTTCTGTTTTTGCTTAAAAGGACGTCTAAAGGGGCTTTCTATAATTAAATTTGCTTAAAATTATTGGATGATTTTGAATATCTCTCATCTTAAAAGTTAACTCAAAAGCTGATACTTTTCTTTATATTTATAAATTGATCACAAGCCTCTTCCAATTAAATATCACATTATCAATACTATTAATAAAGGAACAGTAAAATGCAAAGAAAGATGTCCATCTCTACAAAGAGGGCCTTGTCACATCCAAGGCCACCTCAGCTCTCATAGCTGCCATAATTAAAGCCATCTTTCGTATATTTAGATGGGTTGTTCATGAGCAGGGGAAGAAGGACGTGGAGACTTGGATATTAATGACAGCCACTAGTCAAGAAACGGTAAAATGCGAAAAGTCATCCAAATTGTTTAAATATGTCCATTGGATGGTATTTATGCCTCAAAATGTTCACCTGATTGTCATATTTTACAATTAATTACTTAAACATTATAATTTTTTAAAAACTTCATCTCAAATGTCGAAAATTTGACATGACACTTAATGACACTTAAGATCAATCACTTTTAGAAATAATAAAAAAAAGTTCATGGCATTTAAGCAAGTGGTGCACAAAGTCAGAATATTTGCAATGTTGTTTTCTCGAAATCTTTAACACAAAATATGCGGGACTTATGAGAGTTTGATCGTTGGGTCCAACACACCTCCTATAGCATGTAATCAGTCAGACTAATTATTAATCTTTCAGTAGATCAGCTATTATATTAACTTATATTATATGATAAATCACAATACTTAGGTATACACATAATTGAGTGGTACAAATCGATTTATTTTTTTGGATCAAAATTATTGCTAAACAAGCCCTTAATAGCCAAAACTCATACACGAAATGTGTACTAACCGAAACATAAATTTAGATACTCTACACTTGCAAATCTAAATTATTGATGCAATGCTTAAGAAAAAATTGATAACGCAATTGCACTAAATTACTTAACTTTATTTGGGAGCAAGTGAGATTTGTCAAATAGTAAGCCATACCAATTGCACCAAATGTCTCATGAGATCCATATACTTTCATAATTTAACGGTATCTGTTTATGTCTTGAGCTCATCCAAGGAGAATCGACAAAGTAAAATTGGAATATACATCTCCCTGATGAAAATCCGCCTAAAGTTGTCTGTAAAGAAACTTCAATGCATTGCTTCCTGGAGCCAATCGTCGCTCTTTTTTTCACTTTCCATCAGTGACCGTAAGCATCTTTCTCTCGGTCGCCAAGTAATCTATATTTGTCTTTTTTCGGACTACAATGCTATGAACTTACAAGATCTGCATAGGATTCCCAATCAATAGAGCTGGGTAATTACCCAAAAAAAAAAAAAGAGCTATACACGATGCTCAGGTTCACATATGCAATAATTTGACTAAGACACTAGATAAATGGAGTGGGTCCCCCACTTCCTCTCCAGTCCACGTTCCTAAAGAGGTGGCTGGATCTCCTACTCCTTTGTTCATTGAAAATTTAAGGCTTCAATCTCTCAACTAACAAACAACATCGTTTCCTGTAATTTTAGGTCACGTCGTGCCATTGCCCTTGCACGTAGGACAATCAGCCTTGATTAGGCTGACACTTCAAATAAATCAAGCAAAACTTGTTCGAGCAGACTTGATTACACTTTTCCCAAAGAGTTGAGACTAAATTAATTAAATTGAAAAGTTTAAGACTCGATTATATTATCCACAATATGTTTAGAACTAATTGCGCAATTTCCCCTACAATACTAAAACACTAGTACCTTGAACTTTGATGAAAATGGAAGATTCTTGGGTATGTCTCCATATATATATTTTTGGTTGGATATATGTCTCTATATTGACAAGGCACAATCTTAACCTCGTACATTTCATAATTCTTGAGTAAATTGATAACTGCGCTTGTCACTTTTGATATTCTAATTTAATGTCCTCCTCTCATCGTGAAATTCTATTTCCATATATTAGAAACTCAACGCTATTAAAGTACTTAGGTAGAGTGATATTTGGATTTCAATGTCCTTCATCATGAAATTCTATTTCCACGTAGTAGAAACTCCATGCTATTAAAGTACTTAGGTAGAGTGATATTTGGATTTCAATGTCCTTCATCATGAAATTCTATTTCCACGTAGTAGAAACTCCACGCTATTAAAGTACTTAGGTAGAGTGATATTAGGAATATATTGAGGGAAATAATCTAATCACAACTCTTGGGCATTCAAACTAATTGTGTATTGTGAAGTCGAAAATCCATCACATCTTGTAAATAAGAGGATGACTAAATTACACTCACCTTATTCTCTGCCAAATCCAAATTGTAATTAAGGAGTTCAGTGGTGTCAATTGTTGATTTATAATCCTTTTTTTTTTCTTGTATCGCTATATTTTAACTGGTGTCAAATTAAATTGCATTTTTTTTACAAATGGCAAGTACTTAATATGAGTTCCTTTCGACAAAAAATAAATGAACATGACTTCTTATTAACGATAAGCATTACACAGCAAATAATTTGATGATAGCACTTAGTACTCTTAGGGCGTGCATGACAACCATTCTGTTCCAGAAATAATTTCTGGAACAGAAATAGATTTTTCTATTTCTGCTAATTTTTATTTCTGGTTTTGGGCCAAAATCTATTTCTGGAACAGTTTTTTGTTCCAGAAATAGAAAAACAGATTTGCGTTGCCAAACGAGTTTCTGTTCCAAATCTATTTCTGGAATAGGTTTGGAACAGAAATAACGAAACAGAAACATTCTCATGCGCGCCCTTAGTCGATGCTTTCATTTTCCATGACATCGTTAGTAAAGTTAATATTCCATGACTGAACCATGCATGCAATAGGGGGGTCCATATGTACTCTTTTGTCTGATAGAGCTCCATCCTTGGAAAATAGCTTTGCGCGTGGCTCAGCCCAAAAGATGCAATAGTGGGGTCCATATGTACTCTTTTGTCCCATCTTCCTCTTCGCCCCACCTTTAATGAAGATGGCTTTTTTTGGAAAAGACAAATACATGAAAGTGAAGCAGCAAACACGAGATTTTGGCTATAATATTAAAATAAATCAATAGATTAATGATAAGTCAAGATGGCTATCACGAGATTTTTGGCAGTAAAACATACGGAGGAATCGTGAAAGTTTTGATTGTTAGGTCCAAGCACGCCTCAAGCAGCGAGCAATCCTTCAATTTTTTTATTTTATTTTGGCACTCAAATCTCTTCGCCTTCTTCATCCCTCTTCGTTCTTGCTCTGTTTCACCCTTTCTTCTCCTGCTCCTTCCTTCTCTTTCTTTGTTCTCTCTCTGTCTCTCTGTTTTTTTTCTTTGGTTGTCTTTTGATTCGTGCATTATTCACACAATCTGCAAGCACATGTCACTATGAGCTCCGTTGATATTGATGTACCATAAAGTTCCCGTCAATCCTCAAAAGGTGCGCCCATCTAAGTCTGAATTAGTGGGTCCAATCTGTATTATTGGTGTGAGATTCAGCTTTTTCTTTGTCGGAAGAAAAATCAAAGAAAATTGCTGATGTTTGAGAACAATAGGAAAAATTTATATTAAAAGGTAATTTTTAAAAGAGCAAGAACAAATAAAAAATAACCAAATTCAAACCTTATTTCACATTCTAATCTAATAATTATGATCAGTATTGTAGACACACGCGAAAATTAATCAAGATATTGTGAATTAAGTCAATGCGAAAAACTCAAAAAATAATAAGAAACGACAAAGTATACTAAATATTTTATATGATTTAATTCGAATATCGGTACTTACATTCACGGATAAAGCCAGCAATATAATCAACTATAATCAAAGAATAGGAGTTACAATTACATATGTACTCGAGTGTTTTTTTGCATCTAGATTAAGCTCAAAGTAAATTCATAAATAATATCTCACAATCTCTCACAGAGAATTTACTTAGAAAACTCGCAGAGAAAAAAAAAATATCCGTCTTGTTTTGCTCTTCAGACGATTGAACCAATACGGATAAGTGTGTTCTTTCTTCCTTCCTGAGGCGGCTCTTTTCTTGTGAGGTTTCTTTGCTTCAAGAAAATAAATAAATAAAAGCTCTGCCTTTTATTTATTCCTTTGTGCAGCGTCAAGGAGTCAAAGGCGTTGACCCACTCCTCAAAAAGCAACGCGAGAAATCCACCGTACGGAACAAACGTAAACTTTATTGTGGGCAATAAATATCTTGAATATTATCCCCAAGAAACAAACCTTCACGTGAATATATTTCTGACTTTCAAGAAAAAGGAATTCTAATTCAAAATAAGAAAGTAATCCATTAGGATTTTTTTCTTTCTTTCTAATAGTCTATCTATATCTTTCAATGGAATTGGGTTCCGTAAATGATTCAAATTTGAGATATTAATTTAACCAGTATAAAGATTACATAATTTTATTTATTTTGTGAATTGAGTTTTTTTCACTTGAAAGGACTCCTCAACTTGAGTGGCTTTTTATCAATAAATCTAGAAAAGATAATACGTGAAATGTCAAGATTAATTATCAATTAATAATTAATATTAGTGAGTTATAAGGGTTTAAGTTACCCCAAGTCTAATGTATCAATAAAGAGAACATTATCAAAACTTGATGTTCATTATATAATCTTTACATTGGCTGATTGGCAAACCATCGAGATTCCCCGGCTCTTTATTTCTCAAAGAGGAAGCTAAGAGGAAGTTGTCGCATCGCGCCATCACTGCTCCCCCAACTATTCTCATTTAATCTCTCTCTCTCTCTCTCTCTCTGAGTCACAATTACCCTAATTACGGCAATCTTACGTATGCTCAGATGCTTGTCCAGTAGCGGGGGACGAAAAGACGAGAAGATGGACACTAGTGATGGGGTTTGGTCAAGTAAAGCAACAGTAAAATGCAGAACAGTCATTCATTTCTAGAAGGAGGACTTGTCGTGTTCCCACGAATGATTGCTGTCCTCTTCCTAAAATAATTTTTATTTTTTTAGACGAATTTCTGAATAAAAATACGTACTTAATATGATACAAAATTTTTATTTTCGAAATAAAAATTTATTAAATACGAGTATAAAATTATTACAGTGATCGGCGATTGTTGACTGGAGATCAACGGATGGTGGCCAGGGATTGATGCACGGCGACTGGTGAGTAGTGATTGGTAGACGGGCATTGATAATGAGAAAAGCTTTTATTTTTTATTTTATTGTAGAAATAAAAAAATAAAAAAATTTTACTTGTTATCTCTATTCCAAACCTACTTATAAAATGAAAATTTATTAAAAAAAAATTATATTATTAAACGAATTTATGCTTCAAATTTATTTTCAAGAAAAAAATAAAAAAAATAGATAAACAGAATGATTATGCCATGTTTAAGCTCCCACGACTACCCTCGATTACTCTCACTCTCTCTTTCCCTTTATCTCCCTCTCCCACAACTACGCTAGTTAAAGCAGCCTTTCGAATATTTAGATGGTTTTCCGTGAGCAGTAGAAGGATAGACCTGAAGACGTGGACATCAGTGACGGTGACTGATCAAGGAACAACAAAATCCAAAAAATTCATCCATTTCTATCAGTGGATGGCGGCGACCGACGTGTGCAGTGGTCTCTTTGTATTTCTACTTTTTGGCCAGTGTCTTCGCTGGGGCTGTCTGCTTACCATTCAACTTCCTAAGTGTAGCTCCATCCATTCCCATCTTCTCTTTTTTCCTAGTATTAAAACTCGCCCGTTTATTATAAACCAAAGCTTTTCAAGAAAATGTAGCTGATTTTTTTCGCTCTCCGTCCTTCGAAAAAATTAAGACAAAAGAAAAATTAGGTTCATAAGTAATGAAAACCTGCATATCTTTATTTGTCAATAATTGCATGCTTTTGGAAAATTTTAAAACCGTCTTGGGATGACCGCAATATTTGAAAAGTAAATGTTAAAAGTAAAAAACTCCAAATAGACCCAAGCATTTGAAAGAAAAGGGGAAAACTTCAATCGGAATGAGTGACCACGAAACAATATTAGTGGTAAGTATTCAAGAAAGTAACTAGTTTAAATGTTAACAAAGAATAGCAAAAGTTTAATTTAGGTAGAAGTTTTGACCTAACAATTCTAACTGAAGTTAGGTTGACATTCTAATTTATCAATTTGCTTAATTATAATGTTACTTCTATATTTTTAAATATGGTCTCGTTGACCCGTGCAAGGCGTGGGTTAGGACTAGTGAGGAATCAGTCAAGCTGAGTGGATGGATTAGGACTAGTAAACTAATAGTAATAGTGGAAAAAGGACGAAAGACCATTTGCGGTGGCAAAGAACAAATGATAAATAATTCATCAATGTTTGTCTATTAACAATGGAGGAAATGATGGAGACATGGATATTAATGGTGGTGATTGGTCTAGTAAAAGAATAATAATGTAGAAAAATCATCAATATTCTATGCCCAATGAATCGAATGGTGTTTGTTAAGGTTAAACTAAGGTTAGGTTTAGAAGCTCCATCCATCTCCTTTTCTTTCTTGTGGTTTGAGTTTTTGCTAGAAAATGATCCATTACATGTCCATTGACTAATGTTTATGTATTAAAATGTTGACTTTATATCATATCTTCTAATTGATCAGTTAAGTATAATAATTTTTCTTAAAAAAGTTCATTCAAGTGCTAAAATTTAAACATGGCATGATACTTGAGATAAAACACTTTTAAAAACTTATGGCAATTAATTGATCACTTAGTATTTCACATTACACTTTTGTTTTATCGAATCATGTTACACATGTTGCCCTATTGATTCGTGCAAGATGTGCACAATCTGCAAACTAGTTCACTTTGTGGATCAATGCCGACACAGTCTCCGTTTGATGCACCATCATGTTCTCTTCAGTCCTTGTTAAAGAAGATGAGTTTGTCCAAA